>JABFQI010000555.1:0-10792 GCA_022816925.1 Trichacis sp. ZL-2020 | reverse complement strand
AAATTTTTTAAACAATTTTCCGAAAATTTCTCAATAATTTCTTTCAATAGGTTTAGGGGGGCCCCAAAAAAGTTATTTACCCTAGGCCCAATCTGAGTTCTGTGCTCCCCACATAAATTGCATTTTATATAAATTTTCATTTTGATGTCTTTTTTTTCCTGAAGAGAGCTTAATATGAAGCCGACCGCTAGATTATTAAATTTAAATTTTTGAATTACATAGATTTATTTAAATTTATAGTCATTATTGTTAAGATTTTTTATTTGGCAGATGATTCATAAATTCAAATTTTCATATTACATCGATTGATTCATCGTTATCATTCTAATGAGTCATAAGTTGAGAGAAGTTTTTGTTGGGTAGGAAAAAGATTGTTTGTTCGAAAAAATAGTATGGACAAAGCGGTTTCGAAAAAAAATGTTTGATTTCTCGAAAAAAATTTTTTGTAATTCAATTTGAAAATTGTGAGAGAGATTTTTGGCTTCTTCAGATTGTTTAAATTCTTACTTGTTTTAGAAATATGTTTGTTCTGAAAAATATTTTTTCTAAATCAATTTTATTGCAGAAACGTGAGAAATGAGAAAAAACGGAAATTTCATAGAACATTAGCGTGTTTCATAAAACATATCGATCATATAAAATGTATGTATTTGATAATCGAGATAGAAAGTGAAAAATAAATTAATTCTCATTTGGATATGAACGAAAATTTAGATCGCTTTCAAATTTAAATGAATGACACAAAGGTTTTAAATAGAAAATAAGTATTTATTACATAGACATTTTCTACAAATATCATCAATAATCGTCATTTAAAACTTTCACGAACAATTTAAATAACAGAGTAGTTAAATTGCATGAAGTAGAAATGCCAAAGCAAGCTTTAACAAAATTAATAATGATTCATATTTGATGAAATGCAATTTGGAAGATATAGAAACATAAGCTGTTACTACGAACACGTAAAGATACCGTATAAAATACACACAAAACCTACAAACTGCCCTTCAAAAAAACTTTCGAACATCCATTAAATTATACCAAAACGTAATACAAATACGTTTTTAATCAGAGAACAGACATCAGACAAACTCATATTGAAGTTCCGTGCGAAAGATCCGTTTCTTCAGTGCATGAACGAAAAATATTGCAAGAATATTGATGAAGAGATAGTTTCTGAGGATCGTCTGAGGATGCGAGGGACAGATTGACGTTAACAGGATCCTTGTCTTTGCATTCAGTGTTTGATTGTTGAATTTGTGCATCTACTGGACCTTCCAATTCTGGGTATTCCAATGAATATCGAAGAGATTCTATGAATTCCATCTCGAGTGAATTGTTTGAGAAGAAGGAAATCGCATCTCTGGCAGAGCATTTCATGGAATTTTGGTCCTTGCAGTAATTTCTTTCGGAGAGCCAATCATGCTCCAGCCAAGCTTCCTGCATAGTTAAAGGCCAAAATCTTTGAAGGCCGTTTTCGCCACGAGTGTCAACTCTCGACACATTTAAAACCGTCATGCAATATCCAACCTGGATGTCTCCGACAGAGTCTATAGTTTTGCATTGATTGACTTTTACTCCGTCAATGAACAATTTACCTAAAGCTTCCCAGTTCATAAGGTATCCTGCACTGTATGTCATCCAGTCATCATGTATTGAATCTGAAAGTTTCAGTCTACACCCTTTGTATAATGGAGTTGATGTACTTTGCTGGGCCAAGAATTTTCGGAGATTTTCCATAAAGAAGAATCTGTAAGTGAGATTTCAGTTTTAAGCTGCTTCGAAGGTATTACACAGTTTCTGCATTCTACTTTTTGGAAGGTTTTTGGTGACCGTAGTACTTTTTGGAACATACTGAAACGGCTTGAAACTTTTTAGAACTTTGAAGAAGTTTCTGGAACTTTTTGGGAAAACTGCAATAAGCAGAAATTGAATGATTAATTATTCGGTTTGAAACTTCCTGAATCATTTAAAATTTCGCAATTACGTTGAAAAGACGAGAATGTATAGAATGAATTTCTGATGATGGAATGCGATTATTAAATCGAAAAAATAGGAACTTTTTCAAAGGAATTTGCGACGATTTTCGACAATTTCGGAAAATTTCGAGCGTTTTTCTGGAATTTCCCGGAATACCCGTAGGAAAATCGTCCATTGAATTTTCATTGGCCAAAAAACCATTAAGTTTATAACGGGAAGTGAATGGAGAATTTAGGGAACATCTATGAAATCTCAAGGCAAGTTTAAAAGACACTTTCCCCTTGAGTTTTCATTGATTTTTACTCGAGTTTCCATTGATTTTCGATTAAGTTCCCATTGAAAACCCAATGGCATTTTGGTAAATGGAGATCCAATGAAAGGTTTCCTTACGGGTACACTGAAACCTTCAAGAACTTTAGAAATATCCGGGAATTTCTGAGAATTTTGAGGGATTTCATGGAATACCTTGGAAATTTTCTAGGATTTCTGGGAATATTAGGAAATCTTCGAGAATATCATAGATTTAGGCGTAGTTTTACAAAATGTCCGGCAATATCCAGGAATTTTTGGGACTATCCGGGAATATCTGGGAGTTTTCATTATTTATGAGACTTTTTCGAAATATCTCCGAATTTTTAACCATGTTTAGAATTGCGGAAAGTATCCTGAAACTTTATGAGATTTGCAATAATATTTGGAAACAAACACGATTTTTTCGGTGATTATGAGAATATACGAGAATATTTATCAATGTCCGGGAATAGAAAATGGAATTTTCTTAGGATTTTCGAGAATTTCTGGGAACATACAGGAATTTTACGAAATTCTAGCGAATATTCAATTTTGTCTGTAAATTTCCTGGGATCTCTGACAATGTCCAGTATTCTTTTGCCTTTTTCGGAATTTCCTGAAAACACTCGGGAATCATCACGAGTATCTGGCATTAGGCCGGAATTACGAAGAATTCAGACAATATGCAAAAATTTATGTGAATTAACAAAAATTTTCGAGGTACCAGGGAATTTTCGAGAACGTCGATTTATCAACTTTTTGTAGGATTTATTGAAGATTTACACAATACGCGGAAATTTCTGAGAATTTCTGAAATTATTTGGAGGTACTAGGAAATTTTCGGGAATGTTAATTTAAGAATTTTTCGAAAATCTTTAGACGAAAAGTATAGAATATCTCGCTTTGTTGGTGTTCTTGGTAATATCGGGTAAGTTTTGAGGATCTTTCACAATGTTCAGGAGTTTTATAAATGTGCCCCAATTTCTGCGAATTTAATTATTTGGAGGTAGAAGGGAATTTCCGAGAATGTTCATTTGGAAAATGTTCGAAAAACTGTTAGAACAATTGTAGAATATCTCGATTTTTGCAAGTTTCCGGTAATATTGATAAAGTTATTGGGATTTCTAACAATTTTCAGTAGTTTTCTTGACATTTCGGAATTATCCGGAAATACTCGGGAATTTTCAAGAGAATTCCAGAATGTGTCGGAATTTTTGAGAATTTAGAAAATATCCGAAAGTTTGTAAGAATTTAGAAAGTTTTCGAAGGTATCAGGGAATTTTCTATAATCCTAATCTCTGGATTTGTTGTATTTTTTGGAAAAATTGTAGAATATTTCGCTTTTTAAAGGTTTTTGGTAATATCGGGGAAGTTTTTGGGATCCCTGAAAATGTACAGATATTTTCTGGATTTTTTGGAATCTTCAGGAAATTCTCCGAAATTTCTAGGAGTACCTGGGAATGTGCCGGATTTTTCGAGAATTCAGACAATGCCCAGAATTTTCTTAGAATCACCGAAAATTTTCGGAAGTACCAGGAAATTTTCATAGAAGTCAATTCATGAATTTTCTGTCATTTTTGGGAAAATTGTAGAATATCTCGATTCCTGAAGGTTTCTAGTAACATATCGGGAAAGTTTTTGGGATCTTTGACAATGTCCATTAGTTTTTCGGATTTTTCGGAATTTTCCGAAAACTCCTGGGAATTTTAAAAATTGTCTGTGGATGTCCCGGAATTTTTTAAAATTCAGACAATATCCAGGAATTACCAAGAATTTATGACAATGGTCGGATGTACCAGGGAATTTTTGAGTATGATGAGGTTCGAATTTTATGAAATTCTTTCAATAATTGTAGAATATCTCGGTTTTTTGAGGTTTTCGGTAATGTCGGGGAATTTTTTGGGATTCTGAGATATTCTCGATTTGCTTGAAAATAAAGCGAGCAAGCACTCGGGTCTTTCTTAAATGTACCCGACATATTTTATTTTGTACTCCTGATATTATTTTATATTATACTTTTTTCCGCTACCAGTCAAGTAGCTGAGCGAGGCCAGTTCGGCCACCTGCCCCTCTCGGCCATCAATCACACGACTCCGTCCCCTTTCAGATCGACCAATCAGCGTGCGGCAATCAGCGGGAAATTAAAACACCTTCAGGGCCGTAGATGCTCAGATAAAGCATCGAAAATCTCAGGACCTTACATAGCTGCAATGGAGCCTCAAGCTCAAAATATTTCGCTAAACTCGCTAAACCACTGACCTGGAAGTCAACAAGACATAAAACGCCACGGGGATTCGAACGGTCCATAAAAAATTCGGTCCGAAATTCATCGTGACCCTAGATATAGAATTTGTAGTCTTCTTACAGAACAGAAATAGTGAATTCGTTTGAAAAGAGCCGAAGGAGCTGAAGAAACTTCGAGACGCTACGACGATGCTCATCAACTTCCGCTTCCTATGGGGCGAGGGGCGATGGCGGGCGGGGAGAGATTCAACGGTTTCGAGTTCACCCTAAATAAATTACGTTTCATGAAATCTCCAATGACGTACGTCGTTTGTCCAAATTTCGTTTTTTATATTCAAAAATTAAAGTTTTCATAATCTAAAAGTGAAGGGTTAATTACAATTTTTCCGAATATTATCGATTTTGAATGTTATTTCATTTGGGAAATGAATTATCCTTCAATAAATAAGGGAGAGGCTACTCTAGTGTTTGAGACTCACAGCAAAGGGCGAGGAGGGACCCCTTGTACTCGGCTTTCGGGCCAAAATTTCATGGGAACACATTAAAACTTTCCGTAAGCAGTTAGGATTTATTGCACACATTAAAGTGTCAGGATGACGTCATATGTCGTCATCTAACGAAACTTAGACATTTTAAGGTCGCGGGAAACGCCTAACGTAAAAAACTTCCGTTACATCATAAAAAAGGTCTTGTATTGACGAAACTTTTTTCTGAATACAATTCTAATTTTATAGTTTGTGCATATTAATTTCTTTACTTAATTACGCTTCTCTGACCTCTCACGAGTATTTCATGACAAAAAAAATAATTGAGATTGCCATTTCGAAAAAAAGTCGTTTTTTCTTCGCTATAAATAATGCGTGGAGCAATAAACTGACAGCTGACAGCTGAAAATTCTGACAGCTCCAAATTCAAACAAAATTTTCCTGGCGCGCATTTTTAACAACCTATTTGCAGCCTATTCGCAACCTTTTCGCAGCCTTGAGAGTCGGCGTTACCACAAGCTCGAAAATGAACTGCAATAACGTTGAACAGGCTAACGTTCTCATGAAAGTTGCTGCAACTTCCACTGTTTTTCCCGTAAAGATAAAAGATGCACGTAAATTCATTAAGAAAACCTAGAATTGAACAAAGGAACACAATAACAGTTTTCTCAGATAAATCAACCACGAAATACAAAATAATTCGGATGAACAAATTTTTCAAGTATTAATATTTAAAAAAAAGTAATTTGTGGTTGCATGAAAGTAATATAGGACAATAATACAAATTTTTGGATCTAATAAGGAAATAGTTTCTTAAACTAACAATAAACGAAATCAGTTGTTCTCAATATTACGTCGTGCGACTAAGGGTCCCCTAAGGGCACAGCCACTGGGGTCCATCCTTGACAGTCACCTAGGGCCGCGTCACTTAGACTCTTATGAGTCCACTGTGATCCTCCTTCCGTTTTACTACCATCAACTCCACTCCACAATGCCAGACCATTTCCAAAAGCTTAACACTGCCAGAGCGGCGGAGTCCATAATGGACTCGGGGTCCATAGTTGCTGCTTCGAAGCAGCTCGCTCTGTGGCCTGTTAAAGCCTCACATTCCATTAAAATGTGAGAACGTGTTTAATCCCCCTCCCCACAATGTTTGCATTTAGGGTCAACTTTGAGACCCATTCTTGACCGGTGGCATCCCAGACCTCTATGCACGGTGTAAACACCGGTGAAAAGCCCAATCTTCGTCCTGTTAAGTTTCAGAACTTCGGCGGCTCTTGTTCCGCTGGGCTCCAGTCCCAACAGGAACTTTGCCTGTCTACATCCCTTTGTCACCACCCACTGCTTCCGATGCTCGCTCTGAATCCACTTTTGTAAACAATCCCTGACATACGAGTGAGGTATGTACATGACCGGTTCTGGTAGCTGAAGGGTCCGCGACGGAGCCTTCCCGTCCAGCCGGTCCGCCTTTTCATTACTCTTAACGCCTGAATGGCCAGGGACCCATATCAGGGACACATTATTGTTCTCTGCTAATGTCCTCAAGGCTGAACGACATTCCGTTACCAGTCTTGACGTACTTTTCGGGGCAGCTAGGGTCGCTAATGCGGCCCTGCTATCCGAACAGATAGTTATCTGCCGCCCCCTTTAATCTAGCTGCTAAGCAGCCTTCGCAATTCCAGGATGGCCTTGACCTCTGCCTGTTAGACTGTGGCGTACTTGCCCAACGCAAAGCCGAGCCTAATATTATCCGTACGCCCGAAAACCCTGGCACCCGCCAGTTCCTCCTTATTGGAGCCATCTGTATACCAGGTGTCTCCGCCAAGAAGTGTTAGCTTGTGCGCCGCCTCTGTCCAGTCCTTCCGTTGGGTTACAAGAATGCTGTACGGAAGCGTAAAATCGAATCGCCCTTCCACTCTGTCCGAAGGGCCCTGGCTCGCCCTTACAATCTGATTATATATTCTTATCCGGGTATGCCTCGGTCCCTCTTTCCAGAGTCCCAAGGTCCTCAGCCGTTGCCCTGCCATGGCAGCTTTCGCCTTAACTGCCAAGTGCAGGGGTTCTTCATTCAGAAGAGTGCCCATAGATACCGCAGGGGTGGTTCTGAGCCCTCCCGTGATACTTCTGAACGCCAGCGCTTGCAGCTTCAGACGGCCATTTTGTGCTGTCTGGAGCTCCACATGAGACCACCAGACAACTACCGCGAAAGTCAGTATCGGCTTGATGACCGCCCCATAGAGCCAGTGAATCAGTCTAGGGTAAAGACACCACTGGCGCTTTTGGCCCTCTGGATAGTCCAACATATTTGACAGCACGTTTTAGGCTGTCCTTGTGCGTGCTCGTCCCATTTTAGCTTTCTATATACAACAAAGCCTAGATATTTCACTGAATCAGAAAAGCTGAGCTCCTTCCCAAAGAAAAGTTGTCCCTTTGGAAGGACCACTCTATATTTCTTGGTAAACAACATTAGTTCAGCCTTTTCTAGGTACAGCGAGAGCCTGATCCGCATACATCAGCGTTCGACCATCCTACGAGCTCTCTGTATGAGGTCTATCATGACCGACAAGACGATTCCCCGGGCCAGAATTACAATGTCATAAGCGTACAATATTGCCATAACAACCATATTCCTTAACTCCCTGAGCAAACTATCGACCACGAAACACCACGTCAGCGGTGACGAAACTCCCCCCTGTGGGCATCCCCATCTAACACACCCCGCCAACTCAGTCTCGTCTAGAGTATTAATAAGTCTGAGTCGACGGAGCATACCCGTGATCCATTTCACCAGCATCATCGGTGATCCGTACCACGTCATCTCTTCACGATTGGCCTTGGTTTGGGTACAATTGAAGGCGCCCTCTTTGTCCAAAAACACAGCGATCGCATAACCCTTGGCCTCCAGCTGTTTCTCCACTTATGAGACAAATAAATGCAGGGCTGAATCAACCGATCTTTCTGCCCTATGCCGCCTTGGAGTGGGGCTTTCCCCAACTTATCTCTCTCTACGGGACCTGTCCACCAGCCTTTCTAACGTCTTTAATAGAAAAGACGTCAGACTGATGGGCCAAAAATCTTTAGCCCTTTCGTGGCAGCCTCGCCCCTTCTTCAGTATGAAGACAACCCTGGCTGACCTCCAGGGAACAGGAGTGTAACCCAACTTCAGACAGGTCCTATGGGTCTTAATCACCGGTCCAAGTAGATCCTCCCCACCCTGCTGAAGCAGTACTGGGAGGATCCCATCAGGTCCCGGAGATTTAAATGGGTCAAAAGTGTTTATCGCCAATTTGGGTGGGACTCATTTTTAGGCCAAGAATTATTAGGCCAAGATTTCGCCGGCTTAAGGCATGTTCACAACGCAACGCTGCTGAGAAGTTTCGTGGTGGTGGTAGTACTGTCTATCAAAATATTATCAGAGAAAAATAATATGTAACCTAGAAATGTCGTAACACGTCTTCCACAGACCACTGCAATCGCGAGAGTGATTTATTGGTGACAATTTAGTTTTGCACATCCTGTAAAAAATGACTGAATAGGAATAGGAAAGGAATAGAAAGGTATAGACAAAAGCGTCGAACAATGCACTTTCTTTCCGAATGGGAATTGGAAATTTCAAATTCAATTCCAAAATTTCGATTTGTATTCCCTTAATATTTTTATTCAAAAGGAATAAAAAATATGCAACGTATATATGTAACGTATCCTTCAAAGAGAATGAAACATTTTTACTATTCTTTTTTTCCAAGTGATTGAAAATAGTGAATTAAAAAAGTACTTGATAATAAAGCAATTTTAGATCGCCTAGAAGGAATATGAAACATTGTTCATTCTCTTTGTAGAATACGTTACACATTTCATTTATTCCTGTTGAGGAAAAAAAAGAAAGAAAAAGGTAATGGAAATCGAAAATATATGGAAATGAATTTAAAATTTTCCATTCCTCTTTGGAAAGAAAGTGTATTGGTCAGCATTCATTTCTATTCCTTTCTATTACTTTTCTATTCAGTCAATTTTTAACAGAGATTTCAAAAAACGTAATCTAATTTAATTATTACTTTTTATAATAATTAATACTTACGAACATTACTCGTTAGTTTTGTAAGTAACAAATTTTGTAATTCTTAATGAGTATTTTGTGAGGCGATAATGTCGTGAAGTAATGAAAATTAGACGAACAATAATTGTCTCTTGCCTGCATCATATCCAATGGAATTTTCATCATATAAGATAAGTTTTCATTTTCTTAGAAGAAATTGCATAATTCAAGCACTATTTTACTTTGTGTGGTTTTTTCGTGTTTCAGGAAAGTTTCTGGTTATTGCGATTTCGAAATCGTGGGATTCTAAACATTGCACAGTGGCCGATTTTCCAGAAAAGGTGGCCAAAACTCAAAAAGTTGCCCAATTAGTGCAAAACATCGGGTACGAGGGTTTTTTGGTTGCTCAATTCAAATATAATTAATTTTTTTCGAAATTCAACATGGCTGATACAAAATGACGTACTTGTACTGCTAAAATTTAAATTCCGTGTTTCAATGAGAGTCAAACATCGAGTTCATGATTTCATCAGTAGATTGTTTTCGAAGAAGTGATATTTACTTAAAATTATAAATAACAAATATAAATCGGCGGATTCACAGGGCTAAGATTTGAATTGAGCAGTCCGATCGAAGCTTAATTTCTTTACAAGAGTAGTGGGAGTCACTTACCAAAAAAGAAATATATGAGTCATGTAATTAATTTTATTGTACAAAGCGATATTATTATAAACAGTTATCATTAATATAATGGTTCAACTACTAATGTTGATTAAAATTAATTACTAACAAGTAATGAGCTCGTAAAAAATTATGATGACTCAATCTTAATCACTATCAGATGCAGGATCGTCATCTGCATATGAGCTTTCGTCAGAGTTATTTGATATGAACTCAGCACTCGAATTCTTAATACAAATCAATAATTTTATTGCCTCTGATGACAGTGTGCTATTTTTTTTCGGCGAATCTAACCTCAAACTAGAAATAAGAGGGTCTGAAGACACGAGCAACCAATGAATAAGATCCGTCATGGTACTTTTCCTGGAGCATTTTCGCGAAAAATTTTCTCGATATCTTTTGATATCCTTATTGCGCGATTCTTGTGCCTCCTCAGACAGTTGTCCAATCGGCAATGGTGCCCATTCGATGATGAGGGGTCCGTGAATTAGTACTATATGGATCGACGTAGGCATGCAGTACCATGAATATTTTTTAACTAACATTTTTGCGGTGTCGAAGCAATACTCTTTGAACAAATCGACATTGACTGCAAAACCGCATGACAAAACTTGCAGTATGACATGAGCACGATTGAGTAATTCTACGTACAAACCCAGAATTTCGGCTGATTCTTGACAGTTAGAAAAAATCTCCGAGCCATGTTTCCATCATTGCTGTTTCCGAATCCTCCAACTTTTGGAGAATCAACAATGAGCCCAAATCTCTTTTTAAAACTCTGCTGTATAGTTTTTTTTCGTGTCGCAATCAGGGCCTTGTCCTCCTGCGTACGCGCTTGCCATTTTTGATTTTGTAGTTTGTACCCCAAGTGTAAAAAATATTCCATAAAATGTATCCACGCATGTAAAGTCGCTAAACCTAAACGCAAATTCTCCTTTTCAACTGGCAAAGACAGAATCTCGTCGAGCTTATTGAATTGCGAAGATGTGGCCTTTCACAAACAGCAGCGCATGTTTGATGTAGTATTAGTTACATTATTACGAACTTTTCCGTCAATCATCGTAAATAATAAATT
>JABFQI010000554.1:0-10794 GCA_022816925.1 Trichacis sp. ZL-2020 | reverse complement strand
CACTGAAAAAGAATGAATGTGACTGGTAAAACCAGAGAAAAATGACTCATAATCAGTAAATTTTCACTGATTGACAATGAATTTGGAACTTTTTTTTTAGTCTACCTTTTCTGACTGAGAAAGCAGTGAAATATAACCGATTATTTTTTAAATGGCTCAGTTACAGAACATTCTTCGAAATTTTTAAACTGTTAAAGTTCAAATTATGTAGCGAACTCCTGACAAGTCACAAAAAATGTCGATAATTTTTCTGAATTAGAATATTTTTTGGAAGATTACAATTAATGATTCTCAATGCCTTTGAAAAAAAACTCATCAATCCAAATAGATAGTATGTTTATCCAAACTTGAAAAAAACAGTTTTATGATCGGAAGCATAAATTCCAAAACATAATAATTCGATCAAATGCTTGAAATGTACTTTATAAAGTTCAATCATTTAGAAATAAACCGTTAATTTATACTTAGAGCTATCAACTTTAATTTTTTTAAATAAATTTTTTGTTCCCAATTAGGCGAATGTCTTTATTAACAACTATATACCAATTAATCACAATCCCATTGGGAAGAACAAGACAGACAATTGTATTTCGAATAAGCTGTTACTAATTGGGTCGGATTCTTAAGCTGTTACAACCTGGAAAATTTGCCTTAATTGGTTTTATAAGCGTGTTCTACATTTCAATGAAATACTAATAAATAAAAAACTGAAAATTATTTGAATGTTGATAGTTTCTTGATTGAAAAATTAATACGCTGGTTATTAAATACTATCAGTTTCATAGATAAAAAAAATTGAAACTAAATTGACTGAATTATTGATGCATCAATAGGTTATACTTTACTGTACCAAATATATGATTTTTACTTTTCATCGACTCAATACATAAATTCTTTCCAAAAAAGTCGCGTTCTGAATTCAAATCAATAGATTACAATAATCATAAAAAATGACTATCATAAAAACAAAAAAAAGGTTGTAAGTTTTGAATAGTTCACTCCAGTTTTCAAAAAAGAACTTACATATTTAAAATAAATATTAAAGTTTCTAAATCCAAGTATGATAAACGATATCATCCTATTCCTCATAATGCGATATACGAATGCACAAAATCTTCCAAATATTTTCATGTAATTATTGGGGACTCCAAAACCGCTATTAAGGATAATTTTAGTAATTCATAATTTACTCAAGTGTTGAAAATTGGAATCATTAAAGTAGTCATTAAAAATCGAATGAAATAAACACCATACAACATCCATCAATGAATTATATATAACATGTAATATATATAATATTAAAGATAACTAAATTAAAAATGATTTGGTTAAAGATAAAGATATAAATAAATTAAGTTAACGATAGCCAAATAAATCCTTCAACTGGATAATACCATCAACTAGAAACACCGTTCATAATGTTTTCCAGTTTAATCTATATTGTTCTTTGGTAATATCTCAATATTTTCTAATTAGTATAATAAAAAATTCGATTTTTATATTAAGAAAGGTGTACAGATCATGTAAAAAGTGCCATGATTATCTGAAAATAGTCCTTCCTTCCAACACATATATTTCCTACTTTATTCAGGTGAATTTTCTCGCTGAAACTACTGATTTCTCAAGATCTTATATCTTCATCCCGACACTAAAGAGCCTCGATGATGATGAAAACCCGTGGGAACAATTTGTTGAAGGGAACCCAAGTACGTGACTAAATGCGCGAATAAAAAAGTCTATACGTCTGCTAGCATCTCGTCGTTTCTTCGTTAAAGAGCAGAGATGGCAAGAACTTGGCAGATGAGAAGGATGGGAATCTATTGTTACGGGCTTTCTGCCCAATTATAGTGACGCAGGAAGCTTGGATTTCAAGTAAAACTAGGCGGGGATGAAGCAAAGACAGGGTAACTTCTCGCTCCATTACCCACGACCAAGTGGAAAACAGCCAGGGACCGTGAGACCGAAAGCGCATTAACGCGAATAAATGTCAGCCATCTAAAATATGATTCAATGAGTGTATAATAACGTAGACGAGTGTTGGGTCCTTCGAGATTATCACTAAACAAAGGATTTCCGTAATAGCCTGATGAATATTCAGTCTGGAATATAATCAGTTTCTATCATTTGAAGAATAACTAGAGTAAAGTTGAAAATGAACATTGTTCCGAAATTCGTAAACTTCAAGAATCTGAAGAAATGAACAAATGGGATATTTAGTGAAAATTTGAATTCGTATCTAAACTTACATGCAATGAAATAAAGTATCATAAAGAAAAAGTACAGGACAAGAAATTTCGATTTATTGTAAAAAATGAACCAACAGAGCAGTTATCAATGTGGGAACATATCCTAAGAATATATCTTTGATATCAAGCGTAACTTTGGAAATATATCAAGTTTGTGTAAATTTAAGAATTGATATAATCGAAATAGACGAGTGTTGGGTCCTTCGCTATATAAAAGATTTCCGTAATAGCCTGATGAATATTCAGCCTGGAATATAATCAACTTCTATCATTTGAAGAATAACTAGAATAAAGAATAAAGTTAGAATAAAGTTAAAAATTAACATTGTTCGAAAATTCGTGAACTTCAAGAATCTGAAGAAATGAACCAATTTGATATATAGTGAAAATTGGAATGAGTTTCTAAACTTACATACATTGAAATAAATTATTATTAATAAACAGTAGGGAACAAGAAACTTCGATTCATTGTAAAAAATGAACCAGAAGAACAGTTATCAAAGTGAGAACATATCTGAAGTAGATATGTTTGATATGACATCGAGTGTAACTTTGCAAAATAGGCCGAATTCTAATGAAAGTTAATACCACTGGAATATCATTAATGCTCGAATTCAATTTGCTAATAACTTATTGTTACATCGATATTCCAATGCATTTGGAACTCTTGGAATAAAAGAAATCGACAGAGAATTTTGCAATAAATTGGATACTCTTTGTCCTTTTCTAATGAAAACATAAAAGCCAAGAGTCACTACTGGAGCAACAAGTATTCGAATATTGACTTTTATCGTAAGTCGCGAAGGCTTTCCCTTCCCGACAATGCAACAAAACACATTTCCTCCATGGCGCAAAAATGAAATTCGCTTCAGGCAATTCCGGCATGTAAAAGTGCATTTCCGGTAATTTCTTTCTTCGCGCAGCTACGGAATAAATTTACCCCGCCGTTTGTGGCTTCATTTTCAATAACGCGTGATGCAAATTTACGACTTTTTATGCATATGAAAGAAAGCGATAAATGATTTCCTCCAGTCACGAGATCATATTCAACACTGATGAAAAAAAGAACGGCGACTAATTGCATGGATAAAAAAATATTTTGATGAATCAGATGTTGAGTTCATTTAAGACTATGGAACGAGTGGTTCTTGATGAGTTACAATTACTGTTGTAAGTACTGAGATTCACTCATAAAACTAATAAAAAATGTGATAAAAAGAACTGTAATTAGGGTAATATGAAGCATTTTAAAAGGGTAATATAAATAAGCACATAATGTATTGATTCTTTTATCGTCTGTTATGGATAATTCATAGTTGCTTCACAAAATCAAGCAAGATCTTCTGAAATCAATATAAATCAATCGAAGTTTTATTCATCATTAATCATTGATATCTTCAAATAGAGGCATATTCTACAATTCTCGTGTCTAGTCTGACTATATTCATATTAGACTACTAATTACTCCATTCTATGAATTCATCTTCTAGACTTATGAGAATATTTGCAGAATAATTCAAAAACCTCCAAAACTTTAAGAATAATGTTCTTTATTGTTCATAATTAATGTAGACTCAGAAAATCGTCAACGAATTCAAGGTCCTTCTAAACTATCATTCAAATACACTTCATTATTTTAGTTTTGATACCTAGTACAAACATAACTTTTTAATGTAAAGAAAACATCATTCATAATCCTAACGTTTTCAGGTTTTTTAATCAATTCAAAAATTTTCGAAAACATCTCCAGTATTTATTCGACATTTTAAAAGATCACCGACTCCATTGATTACCGTATTCATTAATAATTCCTTGAATTACATTTCGTCCGCGTAATTGAATCGTAATCCAAATGGAAAGCGACCCGAATAGCTGAAAAGATTAATTCATAAAAGATAGGCTTGTTTTACATACCGAGTACGCGAGTTATGGGGTGAAGTACCCCTCGAAACGATGAAAAATTTAAATGTCCGTGTGTTCGGGAACACGCGTTTTCGTATTCAAGTAAGTTGAAGATACTCCGAGTAAAGCCCGAGAGGAAATGAAAAGGTAAAAACCGAGTTGGTTAGGGATGAAATGGCTCAAAGTGCAGCCGTCGCGATGAAAATTTCAAACGGCTTAACAAACGATTCAACGCCTTGTATTATTCACAACGTGGGTTTTATCTGAAAATACGTATTGAGTTGTTTTATTTGAAGAAAAACTCGATTTTATTTCATGGAATGAATCAATTCGACAATATCTGATTAGAGAATCCTATATTTTGGGACATTGGGGTATTTGTGAAAGTGAAATGAGGAATTGAATGCGATGTTCGGGGCAACGATCCATGGAATGAAAATTCGATCATCAAGTATTCCTGATGTGTAAACCATTCTCCTCGATCGGCAATTCCGTGGCAGACGAAACAACTTGAAATTCGGCACTTTCACGCTCGGTTAACGAGGTTACGGTTCGTTGTATCAAAGACCGAGACGTCGTCTCAACTATGGAGTGTGGGTTCGGAACTTTCTTGGTCCATTGTGTGTCAATCTTGTTTCGTTCTTCGGATTAATATTCCTGTTCTGATGCAGTGGAGATAGAACTCAGAAAGACAATTGGAAATTTAACTTCTAGTATTTATGAGTTGAAAAAAGTAGACTTTATGTCATTTTGTCATTACGGACTTTGCAGAATATTCTGATAGTCTTTGGAACGTTAAAGATTCCTGAAATTTTCTGAAACTTTCAAGAACATTCGAAAACATTCGAGATATTTCTGGAATTCAGAAGGCATCAGAAAAAAACGAAATAAGAATTTTCTTTATCGAATGATATCATATTAGGAATAAAATTTCCAGCAATTTAGAAAACGTTCAAAAACAGTCCTGTAGAATGTAACTTACCTTTCTATGAATCGTCGTAATAACTTGCAAAGTCTTTTTCTTATCAGAAGAATGCTACGACCGATAAGCCAGATGATTAAACTTGACGTTTTAATTGCCTTGCCTTATCAATAACTGGCATAATTTACAGAGACCATATATTTTATTGCCCCTAACCTCAGGTTTGATACATCACGTCACATACTTACCTTGTCTCCGTGACCGTGGCTCGTAAAGCAGAGACGTTCGTGCAGGACATTTTTATGTTCGAGCGACCTCTCACCGTGCCAATCAGAAAATGTGGGGAAAGTTAAAAGCCCGTTATTCCTGCAGTTTGTTAACTACGGCAATAAAGACAGGAACACGCAAAAGAGTCAACCATGGTCTCGAGAATACGGTAACCGTGTCAATTCAAATTTCTTACGGAACTCGTAAACGTATTTCTCACTCGGCGTTTGGGAGAATGAAGCTTTATGTTTTCTACTGTGTTCCAACTTTCTTATGTATTTATTAGATCCTGAAGAAACTTAGATTGTTGAGAGATAGATTTATTAACTACAAAAGAACTTATGAATGCTCTTTTGTGGATTCAAGGAATCCTCATCATTGTGATACATGTAATAAGGTAAATGTTACAATATTTGCAATACATTAATTTCTGACTTATTCTTCAGGATTTAGCAGAGACATAAAAATTAGAACAAACATTATTTCAAAAAACGTTTTTGACGCTCGTAACTTTGGAACTTTTGAACTTTTCTGGAATACTTAAGGAAGATTTTCAGAATAATCTGAAATTTCATAAATTACAGAAAATATTCTAGAAAGTATTGAAACAAGGATATTTTATAATACTATAGTATAACCACTTAAAACATTTTTCATTTGGAAACTATTAAGAACTGCATAAAGTATATTAAAAAATCCCAGAACCTCTTTCAACCGTAATAAACTTTATAGATTCTTCTCAAACTCCTCAGAACTTTCTTGCATATTTTAAAACTCATATTGATCGTGTGAAATTTACGAAAGGAAGCGATAGAGGTTCATTTGTTACTTCTTAATATTGTAATCAATGAATAATAACGATTCATCAGTTATTGTAATGATAATTTTCCTGAATTATTGTTAAAACAATAGAAATAATGTTTTTTCAAACGTTAAAAATATCATGATTATCATCATTAATCTTATTTAATAATCAAAATTGCAATCGATTTCCATTAATTTCACGAATTTTATATAATTTACCGATAAGTGGTTCTTGAATAGTTTCCGCATCATGAATACTTCCATTTTCCAAGAATATTTTTCAGTTTTCAAAAGTTTTCGACGTACAATTTTTCACTTTACCAAAGTATTTTCGATAATATTCAATTGTGATTCACTTTCATACGATTAAATCCTAGAAAAGATGTATAATTTGTCCATTTAGTGCTACGAAAATTTTCTCGGAAATCAATCAATTCATCACTGAATAAGTAACTTGAAAATATACTGAATGAGTCCCAAACTACGTAGCAACATACTAACATCATTTCTCTTTGTTTTAATTGTGTAACGAGATCAAATGATACTCTTCTAAAACACAATCAAGCAAATGGGAAAACTTCTTTTTGGACCTCGAAAAACTGCGCAACTTATCGAGACAAACAAATGAGTAATGATTCATCAGTCATTATCATGATAATTTTCCTGAATTATTGTTAAAACAATAGAAATAATGTTTCTTCGAATGATACAAATATCATGATTCTGATCATTAATCTTATTTAATCATCAAAATGGCAATCGATTTCCATTAATTTCACTACTTTCATATAATTTACCGATAAGTGGTTCTTGAATAGTTTCCGCATCATGAATACTTCGATTTTCCAAGAATATTTTTCAGTTTTCAAAAGTTTTCGACGTACAATTTTTCACTTTACCAGAGTATTTTCGATAATATTCAATTGTGACTCACTTTCATACGATTAAATCCTAGAAAAGATGTATAATTTTCCCATTTAGTACTACGAAAATTTTCTCGAAAATCAAGCAATTCATTACTGCATAAGTAACTTGAAAAAATACTGAATGAGTCCCAAACTACGTAGCAACATACTAACATCATTTCTCTTTGTTTTAATTGTGTAACGAGATCAAATGATTCTCTTCTAAAACACAATCAAGCAAATGGGAAAACTTCTTTTTGGACCTCGAAAAACTTCGCATCTTTTCGAGACAAACGTCAGTTGTTAACTCACAGACAAGGTTGATTTTCCCCGGGTAGTCGACAGCACAATTCACAAGCTTTGGTGGCCGCATCGTTTGGCCCCGGCATACACTGACAGGACTCCAAGCCGTAAGCGAGACAAATGCTGCCCGTGCACTCCTGCGAATCACGAAAAAAAAGGCTATTTGAATAAAACGCTCGCGAGAATTACTATCACGCGTACGCCACGACGAAAAAAGGTTAAGCCGCTATGAAAATATATTACGGCCCGCGTTTGTAATGGATGTTCATGCAGATTGCAATTTAATGTAAACTGCAACGCGCTCGTTTGTGACGCGGTAAAACCTGTGTCGACGTATTTTAATTGTTTCCCGAGCTTTTTTGGCGGACTTGGCTTTCTTTGCCGGAAAATGGTATTTTTTATTTACCGAGGGTCGTTTTTACTTATTGCTTGTTTCTTTTTCGCGGGGAAACATAAGCAGTTTTATGGGCTCGGTGTTTACGACGAGTTTTGGTAATCTTGATATAATATTGGGGCGGATGAATAATGGAAACTCGACGGATTTACAAGTGGTTAATGTACACGTGGAATAGAGTGATGAAATTGTTTTCGGAGGGGTTTCGTTTAGAATTTATTGTACGAATGAATTTGCATGTGATTGATTGATACAGACAATTCTTTTGGTTGACAATAAATAGAATAATTTCAACAAATTTAGTTTATACTTGAAATGTTCATAATTTTGATAGTTTCTGATTTCATCAGACATTTTTATGTTTTTTGTTCGGTTGAAATTAATTTTCATTGAAAAATTCATAAAATAATATTAGAATAAGATTGAAGTTGAAGATTGAAGTACTGAAGCTGAAGTTGAAGTTGAAGTACTGAAGTACTGAAGCTGAATTGAAGTTGAAGTACTGAAGCTAAATTGAAGTTGAAGTTGAAGATTGAAGTACTTTAAAATACTGAAGCCAAGCTTGACTGAGGTTTTAAGTTTCAAGATACAAAAAAAAAGTAATTATATGTTGATTCGTCCATTCTGTCAAACAGTATGATTATTTTTCAATATGGATTCTACAATCCAAACTAGTTACAAACATTCTACGCCCACATGAACATACAATGAAACCGCACTAACCAATCACATGAATTACTCTCAACGCATCGTTATATCAATTCCACAACAATTAAATGGCTTTTCAACAAATACTGAAGTTGCGGCGAAGCCCTTCTGAATCATGAGTCATAGTTACGAAAATACTCGCGATAATGGTAATAACAATAAGTCCTTATTAATACGGTCTGAGTGGAGAATTGACGGTCTTTTAATTGTTGCCAAAGTTGCAGAACAAGCCTTGAAAGTTGTACAATAATGGCGAGTAGGGTCTCTTGCGAGTTTCAATCGATAACTCGACATCGCAAACTCGGGAACACCGTGAAGTTCCAGTATTAGAATTTGAATGTCGCTTGCTAAATTGATGAAGATGGATATATTTGAAGTTTTCTTTTTTCCATTTGAATCATTACTCGAAAAAATCAAATGAGAGAAATTGGAAGTATAATTCTAGGGTATTATATCTGAGTTCGAAGAGAAAAATCGTGTAAATTTTTTCTACTTCTAAACACACGAATAGAAATTTGAGGGAACCAAGTTTAATTATTACAAAATCGGATGACTGTGATTGAATGTCTGAATATTGAAAATTGATGATTGCAAATATAAAGATATTAAATGAAGATCTTATGAAATTGTAGATTTGTACTAATTGTAAGTATCCGAAAGTCATTTTTATAACGCTCAATTCACAATTCACAGTTCCAATAAATAGAATAATTCCAGGAAAATGACGTTATACTTTGAATTTTCATACTTTTATAAGAATTCTAAAAATTTTCCAAATTTTTGTGAGGTCACGCAAAATTTTTAGTAAATCTGATACCCTGGAATTGAGAATTTAGAAATTACAATAATGTACAAAATACCTAATTTTTATTCAAAACCATTAATAAATCAAATAAAGAGATCACACGTTAAATAATGTATGCCTTGAAATTCAACTAAAGTTCATGATTAGCCTTTTAATGTCTCTGAAGTAATTAAAAATATTCGGAACCACAAGCAGACGATTGTCACAAATAGAACATGACGATGAAGTGTGAAAATGTGGACATTTAAAGGCACGTGTTTTCGGGGGAGAAGAAGGACAGAAAGAATGAGAGAATGAGAGAGAATTAGAGAGGGAGAGAGATGGATAATTTATTTGGACACGTTCATTTTCTTGGTACTCACCCCCATAAAGCAAACGAGCTCTTTATTGCAGATGGTTTTGTTGGGCTTGTTAATGGAGGGAGGACAATAGGGCCCTCGACCGTCGCAAAAACTGGCATCTCTGCAACCGTTGTCGTCTCTACACTTGTCACTGAATCTCAGCTTGCAGTCGGTGGTGCAACATGGACCCTGCGTCGAGATAAAGCAAATGTTTGCTCAGCAAACCAAGTACGACAATGAGACTAAACACACTCGAACGCGGATAAACACGTTTGGGAATAAATTTTAATAAACTTCGCGATTATCTTTCGTCTCTCCGAGCTTTCGCGGATTTTCGTATTTATTGAATTCTAAGAGTGAAATATGTTGGGATTTGGGATTATTTTTCAGAGAAGCTTTCCCATGAATTATTCTGTGTGATCAAGTTAATTCATCGGTTTGTTCGTACTTTTTAATCTTTTTTTGGATCGGTTTTCTTTAAAATTCTGGACTTTTGTCATAATCACGTTTTTCTATCGTTACCAGTTCATCATGATGTTACATTTTTTAAACTTGCTTCGAATTTTTTGAATGTTGGTCAACTGTTTCAATCACTATTACCTATGACTTTTATTTGAATTAAATGAAATCTATTCAATTAAATTGAATTATTTAATATCCTTAGTTTCCAGAATTCTTTATAGTATAATTTCTTGTGCAATTTTATATTTGTAGAATTATTTTTATATTTTTCGATTTTCTCTTTGCGATTCCTTATGCTTTCCAAAAATTTTCTCACCTCTCATAAATTTTACATCATTATTTTTTTTCAAATTGACTCAATTTATTGTATTATTTCATAATTTTTTTTAATTTTTTAAGAATTTTAAAGAATATATACATTACTATGACAATTTTATATACCTCTAAGTTTTCTAATATAAAAATCGTATTATCTCATTTTTTGATATTATTTTTGAAATTTCAATTTAAAAAACAGAAACCAAGGAAACAAATTAAAGTTGCAACATGAAACTTGACTGGTATTCCTATGTGTCTATAATTCATTTTTATAACCTTTACCTAGCAAAACAAGCAATAAAAAAGCGCTCAGTGAAGAAGAGAAAACAAAGAACGGACTGATTAGATGCGAAAAATTTTATAGAAATTGAAAACAAAAACAAATTAAATCTTGGTAAACATTGTTTAAACAAAACA
>JABFQI010000553.1:0-10799 GCA_022816925.1 Trichacis sp. ZL-2020 | reverse complement strand
ATTCGTTGCGAAGCGAAAAAGTCACAATGCCGGCCAGTTTAATATATTTTGATAATTTTTGCCTAGACGTCCCGGGGACATCGTTAAGACGATTACACGATCTGAAAAGGACGCCCTATGGATGATCCCGTCATGGTCCCGTGAAGGTGCTCAAAGACGGACATTAGATCGTCCTGAGAATGTCTTTCTGCACTTTTGTGCTGTCCGGGAAGGGAATCGTTGCAGTGCAAAAAATAAGGAAACAAAGAGTCGCCAAATTTGTTCGAAAATCATAGACATAAAGGAAGTTCATTGCTGAGGTTAAAAATAAAAACTCCAATAATGGAAAAAAACGGATTAACTAGCAACTAACGTTACAAAATATTGCTCAATTGGAAGACATAATGCTAAGGTCAAGGTCGCTCATTACATTACGATTTCATCAGTAACGAAAAAATCAGAAAAAAGATAATGAAAGAATTCTCGAAACTTTGCGCTTTCCAAAATTGAAATAAAAGCTATATTTTTTGGTAGTCGAATGTTCTTGTCTATATACATATACATTTTCACGCCCCTGTTATTACTGAGTTTTCTTGCGACAATAAATCTACAAGTTTTCAACTGAAGCTAGAGCGAGTACACTCAGAAAAAAATGCTGAAATGACGTATCATAAGTTCAGTAGAAATCACTAAACGATCTAGGAAAGTGAGGACAAATGTACCATTTAATAACTTCTCTTAAGCGTCGGATAATTTTTATCATGCAAAGAAATTAAGGAAAAGAAGTCATATCGCACACCCCATCCCGCACCCCCCACCACCCCCCTCGAGTGCTGATCGCTTTCACAGTCAGCCCTCCGCCCCTCCTTGTTGACAAATCGCCTCACAATCAGTTTTTACATTGTATGTCGTTCCTCTTATTCTTCTTCCACACACACGTGCTCGGGAATGACATAACTGACTAAAAATAGAAAAGTTTTACGAAAAAATCTCCGCCGCCGGTATTCGAACACGCGCCGTCTGGATCATATTAGAGACCCAGAAAAGTTCAACATTTTGTCCAACTAGGCCAACCTGCAAGTATTGTGCATGTGCCGGAAATCGTCATTGGCGATTCCTCTTTTCCATTTTTCGTAGTGAGTATCAAATGACCAGTACGACTTCTTTCGCCTCGCGGTGTTCGGAGACTTCGGCAACGGGCCATCATTGGCGATCTTCTGCAATAACGGTGCGAGGAATTCCGACAACCACCATCTATCCGGCCACGCATCCATCCCGATGGACTTCCCTTCGTTTCATCATGTTTATGTTCGGCGACATTCGTCGTATCGGCAGCGGTTGAGGCTTTGGTAGCAACACTAGAGGTGCCATTATTTCCTGGCCTTCGATTCAACCTGAAATTATCCGAACCCATTTCAACCCACATAATATACAGTGATCATGTTTAATAAACAGTAAAATTTCGAATTTTTTATTCTTTCGGTTAATGCATCGATTGGTTCGTATTGGAATGAAGTACCTATACAATATGGATATTGACTATATATTCGAGTGGCTCTAATTTGACGTTCCGAAAAATTTTAACTATACCACTCACTGAAATTTTTCTAAATTAATAAAAATGAATTTTTACAGTAGCGCATGCCGCGAAATTGGAATTGACCCATGCCACACGATGCTTTCTTTTGACCGTTAGAATAACAAGAATTTGTAATTAATGAATACTTTGGAATGGAAAACTATCAAGTTTAGAAAAAACTAATCAGTGCTTCCAAGGTCTTGCATGATGAAGCACTCCCGTTCAGGAAAATTTGTGTAGCCTTGAGAAAAATTTTCTGTAAATTTTTAAGAAATTAAGTCAGAAATACTAAAAATATTGAAAGCAAATAAAAGTCTGCCCCTACTCCTATCCACTTCTCTTCCCAAAATGTATCCCCAATGTAAAAGCGGGCCGTAGGGTGTTGAGATTTTTTAATATCAATTATTAAAGTACATTCCTTTTTTATGCTCGGTTAAATATTGAATTTATCGTCTTTTATGTTTATTCATATTGAAAAATATTTATGAAAAAATTTGTTTTTATTGTAATACTGATTATTTCTTACAAAAAAGAGTGATGTGAAATAATATGCTTTCGATTTTTCATATCAATTCTATTCCTATCCAATACTGTTTCTCAATTCTACAGGTTTAGAATGATAGTCATAGACAATTTTTCCAACAGCTACGCTAAATCACCAATTTTTCAATTGCTACTGTACTTAGGAACTTTGTATACAACTCGAAATTTATATATGTACAAAGCAGATACAAAGAAGAATCAAAAAATACATTTACGATATGAATGCTTTTAAAAGCACTCGACGGCTCGCTTTTTTTTAGAACCATTGTTTCTATCTCTATTTGTTGCAATAGACAATATTATTGAGTCACAATAATTTACAGAGTTACAGCAGCATAAAAAAACATTTCGTAATGAAATACATAATTTTGTAAACCTTAAATATTCCAGTGCATTATGAGTATCATTCTCCATGACTGAGTTTCAACTACAAAGCAAATTGATAAGCATTGATATAGCTTCTGATAAAGGCTTTTTAATTATCTACGTTTTGCATAGTTTTTCTGCAACCTTTGGATATTTTCGACATATTTGACATTGCACTGCATGGGGTGATATTTGAATAGGTTAAGATCGATTGGAATAAAACAGGGCGCAATGGGAACTCCTATGTGAAAGTTACAAAAATAGAAAAGAGGAAATCAGGCAACGCGGAGCCACGAGAAAAAGGTCCTATCTGATATCATTTACTTCTCGTCATTGTAAATCCATGGATGAAGCAGTTGACTACAAACCAGAATTTCAAATAAACCCGGAGTTTCAATCGAGACCTTGGCGATTTCTCTTTGAAAATATTTATGAAAACGCAATCGATGGAAGGTTGAGAAAACCATAGATCAAAGCAGTTATGGAAGTGGAGAGAAAAAAAATTATGATCTTTCTCCTCTACTTTGCTCGGTCTAGAAATTGCTAGTGTAAAATTGTGCAGGTTGTTCGCTGATGCAAAAAAAATTATCTTTACCGGCGCTGAGTAAAATACATTTTCACTAGTTCAATAATTTATTACCATCAATGAAGGTACGAGTGCGCGCATGTGAAGCGCGCGCGTGCATGGCAACGAGAAAGAAAACACGGCGTTATATAAGAGTAGCGAGGGGCAGAAGGTCCGCGTCGTCGTGTCCGTGAGGATCAAGTCTAGTTTGCGACGCGGCTGATTCATTTACCGTGGGCGAAAATTTTGTCGCGTTTTATGGAGTCGCGGACATTCCTAACCAAAGGACCGCAATTTTCATTGTATACACGGAGAAAAAAATCCAAGAATGGTTCCCGGACGGGACGGGAATGATTCCCGGTCTCGAAAAAAGTTGACGGGCCGGGAATGGTTCCCGGACGAATTAGAACGTTTCCCGTCTACCGGGGAACCATTCTTAGATTTTATTCTCTGTGCAGCATTCATGGCAAAAAAACGTTCAGAAATTTTTCGGAATTCAGTGAGTGCGTGATTGAGGATAATCCTGACGAATTACCCCTTCTCTAAAATTTAGATGTGGTATTACTTGCGTGCTCTGGAATTGAAGAGAATAAAAATCAGACGGAGTGTAAGAAGTGGTAGGTAATAGGTAATAGGTAGTAATAGGTATAGGTAGGTAATAGGTCGTCGAAAGTAATTCGTGCAAAATTTAGTCAAAATTTTTGGGTGCAACTGAAAAATCAACATCGATCCAACATTCATTCACAAAGACCTTAATCGCTGAAGGATTGAACATCTTCTGGATACACATGTGCAAAGCACGCACGTAGAAATAAATCTACTATTTATTCCTGCGTTTGACAAGATAGGAAACGAAAAGTATTAGCATGCGACGCTTGATATGAGTGAAAAGAAGAGAAATAATGTTATGAAACACGTGGTACGGAGACTCATCAACAAGAAGAGAGTAGCTTACGAGCAGCGGCTATTTCGCATTCGGCGACGGAAATTCAACCATTGAGACCAGTGCAAGGCACGCAAACTTAAGAAGACATTTTGATGTTCGGTAATCGTGATGCGTGAAGTATTTAGTGATCGGACAATACTCAGCGAGAAAAGTAAATGCGCCTTCAGAAATCAAATGTCATGACTGTGGTAAAGCTGATCGTTTTTTTTTGAATTACTCGCGACCGATGTGCGGAATCACTTGTATTTAATGTATGGTGAAGATTTCTGAAGTGGACCTTGGATTTCCCCAAGGTCTGAATTTTTCAACAATAGTTTATGAGTAAGTTTTACTATTGGATTGAAAGACGACGAGTAAATTTTTTTCGGACAATATCAATCTGTCAATTTTATGTAAAAAATTTAAATTTTGTGCATTTTATTCACTTCCACTTTTTTCTCTGGGACTTTACATCGAAATTCGATGATTTTTCCCATACTGGTTGGTAGAGGTATAAATTTGAAAAAGTATTTTCTTTCATTTCTAATTCGTCAATCATAAATTATTTGTTATAAAGAAATCCAATATTGGACCCACATAATAGATAAAAATAGCAACGATTCAAGCCACATTTAACGAGTGAAATATTTCTGAAAAAACATTGGTAGATCGACATTGTTCATTTGTAGCGATTTTTTCGTAAGAAGGTGCACGCTCCGTACACCTTTTAATGCGCTTTCCTTTCCATAACCTGCTGATAGAATTCTTAAACAGAATACTGATTTCACATATTTCAGTTAATTTCAATTTTCTTGCGTGAGCACAAATTCACAATAACATCTCTATTTATATGACTATATATCTAATGACACAAAATAATATTTCAAATGAAAAGACGACGCAGTTATATATGTTGCCTAATTAAAAAAGGTATGTAAATCAATTCTACTAATATCAAAGATCATAATTCATAAATAGTTTACTACTGTCGTTTATTTTCTGCAATGGATTGGAAAATTTTTTGGGCCATAGCATTTTCAAGAATATTTTATTACGTCATTAACATTAATTAAACAAAACCAATGCAAGAAATAATTCGATACAATCAAATTATTGATGGATAGAATCTCTAGAATCATGAGAGCACTTATACGCAGATCGTTGAATTCAACTGACAAAATTTGACACCAATGCGGAAAAATTGAATCTTCGAGCTATAGACACGTTCAAACACGCACGAAGCATGTTTCAGGTGTGCCAAGAGTGCGACAAGCGAGCTGTGTAACGGAGTGTGCATGTTCGCGCAAAAAAATCGCTATAAATACACTATGTTGATCTACCCCTTCTTAATTTTCAAAAATATCAATCTCGTCAAACGTGGCTAGGATTATTATAATTTCAGTAAATCATATGTGTCCAAAAGTTGTTCGATTTCCAATTTGGTTATAAAAAATACTGTTTAATGGATATTCCGGAAATAATCAAAGTATTTTCTTCGAGGTTAAACCTTTACCATTTTTAGTTCTAGAAGATATAAAGTTATTGAAAAATAATGCACAAAATTTTATTCGTTCATACAAAATCAACAGATTAATATATTTTTTTTAAATTAACCGGTCGTGTTTTTTTTTCTTTGGATAGTAAAACTTATTCATGAAATATTGTCGGAAAATTTCAATCCACTGGAAATTTGAGGTTGACTTGAGAAATTTTCAGCCTGTAACCAGGTGAAAAAGAGAGAAAATTTCGATCAGCTCAGAATGATCGTTATAATTAAGACTTCGAATGTATTTGACGACAATAAGCTACATAACTTCTGGAATGTAAATACCTCAATTGAAAAAATGACGAACTAGCGGAATCATCTGAAGTATAACACATAAAGTGAAGTAGAACTCCATAAAAATGAAGCGATGCGGATTTCTCATAGTAAAGACAGATGAGAGAATATTTCGAGTAATGATGACGTCTGATACGTTTGTGATTTTTTTACTATGCTATATTATAAGAAACAAGTATCGCAAATTTAAATAAAAAAAGGTGGCCTCCCTAGTGTGATTTTTACATATTTTGATTTGTCTAAAACTTTTCATTGTTTGGAGGACCGAACTGAGCAATATTAAGCGAATTGATATGAATGAGCTAGAGAAAGAATGATCAAGAGAGAGAAAGAAAAGGAGAGAGTGTTGTTACTTTTTTTTGCATTCCAACCATTAGACAAACTATTTCTCCCGCTCGCGTGGCCGAAAATAAAAGTGTGTTTTCACGCTAGGTGGAGGAAGAGTTCGTCTGGTGGTGGAGATACAGAAAATTCTTTGCATGTTTCAAAGGAGACGCCCATTTTAAGCTCGACTCAATGTTCTCGTCACTCTTGTCGTCTCGCTCGCTCGTACTCCCATTCGTTCCAAAAGCGTTGGCTCTCGTATCTAAAATATCCACCTTCTTCCTCTTCTTCTTCTAGGCATGCAAATAAAAATTTAAGTGGTATAAGTACAAGTGTGTGCGTGCACGGCAAAAAGCAAGACGATACCCGGTTTGCAACAGCAGTGTAGCTCGTCTGCCCTGGAAGTCGAATTTTACAATTACAAATTCGAGGTCAAGTTGATCGCTCTGGAAGAAGCAACTAAAACTGATGTACAAAAGTTTTACTTAATAATTGGACCGCTTAGATAGTGGAAGATAATGTTTTGCAATGATGCTGAAGAACACAATAGAAATAGGAAATACGGCCGGTTTCGATATGGATTTCGGTAATTGTGACAAAAATACCTTGATTTCTATGATGTTTCTCATGAGTAGTGACAAAGTTGGCACAAATAACAAAAATAAATTCGACGTTTACAACAAATGCAATATAGTGAAAAAATGGTAAACTTCCATTTGGGTAAGGGCTAGATTATTTTATAAGACTGTGATAAAATTATAAAAATTCTTTACTTCAATTCATATAATGGGCTGTAATATATTATAGGATTCAATTTCTAAGCGATGTTTTTGAAAATAAATTGTTTAATTACCAAAAGTTGACGATTCTTATATGTGTGGCTAAACAAAAATTTCATTTTTCAACTATGTAATTGCAATGTCATATATACCAGAACCTCAAATTCAAGTGTTTTCTGATCAAATAATAAAAAAAGATCGGCAATATATAAAAACGAATACAGCAAATAAAATATTGATGTCCATTCTTAAAGTATGGGACATATATCAAAGTTACACATTCTTGAAGTACTACCCATATGTACTTCTTCGTCTACAAAATTTACAAGGAAAACACCCTCCGAAATATATTTTTTTTAATGCATCTGAAAGACTTCCACATTAAAATTTACAAATAGATGTCTCGCATTTTCTTTGAGAAAGTTTTAATTTTTACAAGAATATCGCAAATCGTCAAAAAGACAATAATTGTCATCTCATATGTAAGCGTCATACAGCTAAGTCAATCCGGTGCATGAATTGCAAACAAAAATTGTGGCTCTCGACATGTATTTCAAATAAATCTAATCTATATGAAAATATGTTTTGGTAGTTCTCTAGAATCGTCCGCATTCAATTCCTAAGAATGATTCTGATGCACATTACAGCCAAGAGGTCATGTTGTATATTGACGTCATTTCCTGACAGCATGTTATGAACCCCGATTGCATCTTTTCTTCTCTCTTAATGCAAAAATTTTATTTTGAATTCATTCCTAGTTTGGCAAAGCAAAGATCAAACATTATCCTCGAAAGATAGCACTATAAGATTGACGATGTTGGACAAATCTGAAACGAGGGGTTTATTTGATAGTCATTTACATTTGCACAGAAGTATATTAAGTTTAGTAGGTTTATGGCCTTATCAATCAATCAGTTACAAAATTACATTTTTGACGTTCACAATGATGTGCTGCATATGTGTAGATATTGCTGAGGTAAACCTGAACCTTTTAATCTCATTAGAGACCAATATCAACATTTTCTTTTGACTTCATGCAGTAATCAGCTAATGGTTTTGTCGTGGTAACCATCGGAGATCTGAAAAACTGAATTTTGTGTGAAAATGGAATGCTGATGAGTGGAATTTTCACTGTTGAATTTCATCGAACCCTGCACTAATCTTTTTCTCGTAAATCGTTGCAGAATAAAATCTATATTTGATGAGAAGAAGTCAAAGTTTTGTCAATTGAACAATTACTTTGAGTTCTTTTAATATACACTCGTAAAGAAAATTGGACCATACTGAAAGAGCACGGTTTTCAAATGATTTATGTACGGAGAACTCCTTGATGAAAATTGTGGGCTTCATAGCAAAAATGTTTCTATTGTGAAGGGACAGTTTAATATTTTAAAGATGAAAAATTGTTATTTATAATTATCTTGACGTGTGTTAAAATAAAAATTATTTTTTTAATTGGTAAGGCATTGGGTACAATAGTTGACCACTCTCCAATGATTGGTAGCTAACATTAAATGCTTGTAAAGTAAGGATCAAGTATAAATCGAACGAGAGAAAATTTGACTAGTGAAATCGTTGAACCACTGCAGTAAGGATACATACAGGTCAATACGCACAAAACATTTGAAGTTGAGTGTACATGCATGTGATCCGCTAGGTAGAAGTGTGTAGTGGCCTGTAGTTATTTTGTTTTCTGCTAAAGGTTCTAATTAGATAAAAAATTGGAACAATATAATTATTATAATAGCGTAATAATGATGATGGTAAATTCGGGCCAGTAAGTAAATTGAAATTCAGTGAATAAAATTGCTTTCATTTCAGTATTATTCATTTCAGTAGTATAAAATTTGTAATGATTCATTATTGAAGCATCAAAAAGAAATTAAATATGTTTTAGGCGCCAGTGATAGGGTTTTTGTCTGCTCAAGGGTCCCAGCACTATATCCATTATTAACCCTATTGCTATTGTGACATTTTTGATTTACGACAGAATGCGGGATGCTAACGAAAATGACAAATATGAATCGGTTTTGATAGTGATGTGACTAAAATTTTTTATATGGAAACTCTGAGCTGAAATTCTGTCTGAATTTTAAAATGCAAATATTTTTATATTGCACATTAAGAAGCACATCGAACTTGCAATAACATGAAAAATATGTAAAGATGGCAACTGATGTCCTAATTTTATTATGAGTTATTCTAGATACTAAATATGAGAGCAAATTGGGGTAACATTGACATTATTGTAATCGGGGTACTTCATATAACGACTTCTTCTATGTCAATCGTAATAGTTTTAGTATTTTCAACGAAATTTTTGAGTATTAGATTTTTTAAATACCTAGTGTTTATAAGAATGCACTCATGTTATGGACTGACACCGAAAAATTTGTACACGGGCGTGATGATATTTTGTGTAAATTTTATACTGAACTAGTTGTTGACACGAACAATCGCAGTGTTGACAACTAACGTGAAATCCATATGGGCTCATAAAAAGAGATTTCGCACCGATAATTCATGTTATGTTCGGCAGTAGAAAAAAAATAGCGCTGGCAAAACAAATTACGTCGTTACCAATTAGCGCCTCATATTGTGACATAAAGTATGAGGATAAGCCACGAAAATTGCGCTTGAAAAAGATTGGCATGAAGCTTTTGGAAATCTATCAGATCATTTGCGAACCGTTGGTATAAAATTTACATAACTTTCACATCATCAGTGCGTTCTGTCTGGGAATACGTGTGGTTGAAAACTCGTCATTTTAAAAATTTGTTGATCTAGAGATTCTACATTTTTAAGGCTAGAGATTTGCATGAGTTTTTTGCAATGGATTGGAAACTTTCGTGTCGTACCCATGGACATCATATTATTAGTAATGGAATAAAAAATGCAGAAAAGTATATGAAAATTATGTCAGGTAAGTAAACAATCAGACAGAATTCAACATATGTACTTTATGTGTTCAATCTAAATTCGATCATTTGCAAACATTTTCATGCTTTTCAGTAAGGATGCTCTATTAATACGCGAAGCGTTTCCCAAATTAAGTTAAGTAATTTCAAAAAGCATCTACACACATCAACATTTGCATAAAGAATGTGAGTAAACCATGTGAGAATGCATTCGTGCATACGTTGTAAAAAGTTTGTATGAATTTCTCGCGAATTTATTCGCATAAATTCTACCAAGTTTTGTGGTTTATGATCAATTCAACATCTCCCGCACAACAAAAACGTCCCATTCTGACTAAAAATACACTAAAAGCGCAGTACTGCGCCAGTACTTGCAATTATTGGCGTGGTTCCCCTAGTAAAGTTGAAACTTATAAGTGTTCTCAATATCCTCATAAGTTCTCGAAATTTCCTTATATGTTTGTTCTTCCTTATAAGGCAACTTAAAAAAATTTTATAAGTTTTAGGAAACTTGTAAGTTGAATTTCTAAGGAATTTTACTTATAAAGCTACAGGCGTATAAGTAGAACTCGAGGATCTTTTTCGAGGATGTGAAAAATTTTATAAGTTCCTCTCAACTTTATAAAATTGAAAAATTTCATACGTATCTTAGAATTCCTTCTAAGAAATTTATAGTTCTATCTACAACATTTTTTTTTCTGCACTCTTTTTACGCCCTGGTCGTCGAATCAGGGCGAATTCGGGCGATAAGCGCGAACAATTGAACGTCGATCGCCGAAACATCAAACTGCGTCAAACGCTGTCGCGGACCTGATTGAATCGAGTGCGCAACCTGGCGCTACCGAAGTATTCGATAAAACTGATCCGTGATGAGCGAGCGAGCATCCCATTGATTCAGAAGATAAGTATTTCCTATTCAGATGAGCGATTGAATACACAGGAAACGAGGAAATATTAAACGATAAAAAATCGTATTGGAAC
>JABFQI010000552.1:0-10803 GCA_022816925.1 Trichacis sp. ZL-2020 | reverse complement strand
TTTTACAAGTTTTTGAGTTTTAATGAAAGTTGAAAATGAACTTTACGAAATCACAAAGAATAATATATTATATTGAAAGACAAAGACCTGTAGTTATTCTGGAACTTCGTTATTTTTGAATTATATGCAAAAATTTATTATTGTTCTGAAGTAATTGTCATTTAATAAATTATTAGATCTTTTCAAGATTTTTCTAAAGCTCCTAAAATGGAAAATTTTAGAATATTCTAGAATCTTTTGTACACCTTTGAAGAATTTTAGAATTTTCTGAACTTTTCAAACTTTTTGAAATCTTCTGAAACTTTCTAGATAATTCTCGAATACCATAGAACCTCATGGAACTTTCTAGAATATTATCAAACTTTATAGAATTTGTTAGGACTTCTTTCAAGCTTTTTAAAACATTCTGAAAAATTATTTAATATTTTAAAAGTTTATAGAACTTTCTAGAACATTTCAAAATTTCACGAATCTGCCTAAAACATTCCAGCACTTTCTGAAACCTCTGAAATTTTCTAGAATTTTCTGGACTGTTTTAAAATTTTTACGAACCATTTGTAAACTTTGAAAATATTTTATGAATTTGTAAATCTTTCTAAAATTTTTTTTTGACTTTTTGGAATCCTCTAGAATTTTCAAGAAAATTGTAGAATATTCTATAATTATTAAAACTTCACTAAAATATTCTTGAATTGAAAACTTCTAGACTTGATTAAATTTTTTAGAACGTTCTAGAACTTAATAGAACACTCTGAAACATTCTGAAAAATTCTAGAACATTTAGAACCGTCTAGAAATTCAGATATCAAATAGAAATATTCCACAAGTTTCTAGAACTTACTATAAAATTTTACAACTTACTCATATATTATCACATTACCCTCTGAAACATTCTAGAATTTTTTAAAAATATTTGAAAACTTACTAAAAGCATTTTCATAATTTTGAAATTTTCTTAAAAATATCATAAGACATTCTAGAACCTACTAGAGTATTATATAATTTCGTTGTATGTTCTAAAACTTTCATGAACCTCTTAGAATCGTCTGGAAAATTCAAGAGTAGTCTTGAACTTTCACTAACTTCCTGCGAGGTTTTAGAACTCCACAAATTTTCTAGAACGTTCTGACAACTTTTAAAAGCTCCGGAATTTTCTAGACCTTCAAAACCTTTTAGAACTTTTCAGAATATTTCGATACCTATAAAACTATCCAAAATCGTGAAAGAACTTTTTGAAGCATACAGAATTTTCTCTACAATCATTTTCTCTACAAATATTATAAAATCATTCAAAACCTATCGAAAATTTGCATAACGGAATACTTCTAGTCATTATAAAATTTGTTGAACTTTTTAGAACGTTTTAGAATTCAACAGAACACTCTGAAACGTATAAAAACTTTCTAGAACATTCAAAACAGCCTGGAAATTTCTGTATCCTACATGAGTATTCCAAAAACATCTCAAACTTTCTGTCTGAAAATGTCCATGACTTGGAGTTTTTATATTCAAGTTACAACTATTTGAAAAGTTTAAGCACTTCGAGGTTCTATACTTAATCAGACTGACTAAAAAAGATGAATCCGCCTAAGCTTTTTTTTTATATCAAACTGTCTTCATGATTGTGTTTTCCTTGAGGCTCCAAATTTAGGATGGATAGACTTAAGAAGCTGAATATTTTACTTAGATCACATACTTAGATAGTACTGACCTAAAAAAATTAACACTCAAAGATTGTATACTCGAACTAGACTTACCTAAGGAGTTAGATCCCTTCAAAGTCATACATCAGAAAAAACTAATCTAAGAAGCTTAATTCTCTCAAGACATCAGAATTTAGCTTCTAGGAACCCAAATAACCTAAGAATACTCAAAGCAATACCTTCGAGTTTAAATATTTAGGCTACTATGACCTAAAAAGTTGAAATCCTTCAAACTTCTATACTTAGGTAGACTAACTCAAGACGATGAATCCTTCTAAACTTACATTCTTGAGACTTAAAATTTAGGATAGATAGACCTGAAAAGCTGAATATCTAGTTGAGGTCACATACTTAGACAGAAGTGACCTAAAAAAATGAAAACCTCCAAGGTTCTTACATTCAAGGTTTGTCAGTTCAACCTAACCTATGTATACTCAAAGCAATACCTTCGAGTTTGTATAATTAGGCTACAATGACCTAAAAAGTTCAATTCCTTTGAACTTCTATCCATCAATAGACTAACTCAAGAAGATGAATCCGTTAAAACTTCTATTCTTTAGAAAAACCATCTCCAGAAGTAGAACCTTCTTCAGACTTCAAGTTTAGCATAGATAGACCTGAAAAGCTGAATATCCTCCCAACATTACATACTTCGATAGAAACAACCTGAACAGAAACAAACACCTTCAATGTCATATACTCAAACTACTGGCCAAAAAATCATGATCCCTTCAAAATCATAAACTCAGGACAAACTGACTTAACAAGCTACTTCCTCTCAAGACATCAGTATTCATCTTCTTAGGCTAATCTGCCCTAAATATATTCAAAGCAATTGAGCTTCTCAGGTCATTTCAAACTTAATATCGAGTTTCCCAAAAAGTCAATCACATAGGACATTTTCCACGAAACCGCCCCAGGCAAACTCCCTAAAGATGTTGACACATCAAAGAAAGAAACAAACAGCTCCCGATGATATATACAGCAGGTGATAAGCTGGGTCGGCCGCCGTCCCCGGAGAACTGTACGATCCTGGAGGAGAGCCGGACGACGGTGAAGGTGAGCTGCGCGGCGAGCGATTACGTGGACGCGAAGAGCGCGACGTACGTGCTCCAGGTGTTCGACGCGGAGACGAGGCGCTTGCTCGCGTCCGCGACGAGCCTCAGCCCGAGCGCTTTAGAGGTGACGGACCTGCCGGCCGAGAGGAGCCACGCGGGCTTGGTCCTCTCGCTCCGGGTCATGACCGCCCACGCAACCAGCGACGCCACCGTCCTCCATAGCCTCCATTTTGCCCAAGAAGGGAATACCGTCGAGCATCACCGTTTTCCAGGTACGATCGGCCCCCGCCCCCGCCCCCTCCCGCAGGGTACATTATGTTCTAGGAACGTTACAGAAATATCCGCGAAAGCAGTTCTTGAACATTCCGACGTCATGAGAGAGCAATAGTCGGAAAATTTTTGGATTCCCTATACACTCGACTCTCCCAAATGTCAACTGCTCGGGAGCGCATAATCTCTCAAAAGTCAACTGACGCACTCTCCCAAATTTCAATCGCAGGTTATGTACAGTCATGTATTTATTGACAGATGTTAATGTTGTGGATTTCATTTAAGATCTATTTAATAAACGTTCAAATCAAATAGGTAAATAAAAAAAAATTTTTTTGCATGATTTAATTGAATTTTTCTAAAATAACAAAAAAATTTACGTTTTTCACTCAAATTAGTACAGAAAAGATTAATTATTGCAGTCAGTTTTAATATTTCCATGTTTTTTCGTGTAATTTCCATATTTTTATGTAGAAAAAGTAAAATAATCTTAGAAAATTTTTTTGATAGAAGCAGAAAGTTTAGTTTCTAGTTGAGAGAGATTTTGTTGAAATTTGATAGAGAATTTGTCGACATTTGAGAGAGGTTGATATTTGAGAAGTTGGAATTTGAGAGATTCGAGTGTATTGATGAGGAACATTGGCGTGTAACTCTTTCGGGAAATTCCCGTATTTTTCGGAGAATTTATAGGCATTCCTGGATATAAAATTTCCAAATATTCTCGAAGATTACTGAGAATTCCCGTGAATTCCGAATATCGCCGGGAGTTCCTGGGAATATCAGAGAATTTGCGGATACTCTTGAATTTCCAGTCTCAGAAAATTATCAATTGTTTTGTAATATTTCTGGGAATTCTAGAATTCTTCTGGGTGTCAATCTTTTAGAAAAATCCTGAGACATTTCAGAGAATTCTCAGATATTACGGGATATTCTCGAAGATTTCCGGGAATCCTCGATAATTTTATAGGGAATTCCTGGAAATCTCAGAAAATTCCAGATATTATAAAATGTCCTTGAGAATTCCCTTGAGTTTCGGATACTACCAGAAATTTCTAAGAATCTCAGGGAATTTCCTGTATTCTCAGATATCCTGTAAACTCCTGAAAATTTCAGGACATTTCCGAAAATTACAGGATATTCGCGGGAATCTTAGAAAATTATCAATTATTTTGTAATATTTCCGGAAATTCTAGAGCGTGTCAATCATTCGTGAAAATCCTGGAAAATTTGAAAAATACTCAGACATTCCTGCATACTTCCGAAAATTCCCGAATATTCTCGGAGGTTTTTGATAATTCCCGGGAATTCCTGTTGATTCCGGATATTGCTAGATATTTCTGGAAATCTCGGAAGAACCTAGATATTATCATGAATATATATAAAAATTCTAGAAATTTTCAGATTACTCGATATTTCTGAAAATAAGAGGATATTTTCGAAAATCTCAGATATTTTTAAACATCCTGAAAATTCCTGAAAACTTCTGGATATTCCCAAAAATTTCTAGATATCAACAAGCATTCCAATTTTTTAGAAACTTATCAAATATTTCAGAAAATTCTAAAGATTTCGTGAAAATTATCGAATAGTTCCGAAAATTACGGGATATTCACACAAATTTCAGGAAATTTCTGGTTATTTTTCAATATTCCCTGAAATTCTTGAGAAATGCTGGATATTCTCAAAAATATATTATAATTCTAGGAAATTCTTTGATATTTCCAACCTTTCCTGAAAATTCATAAATTTTCTTGAACATTCCTGGAATTCCTAGAAAAATGCAATACATTCTCGAAAATTGATGAAAATTTTAGAAAATTCGGTTTTTCTTGAGTATTATTGGAAATCTTAGAGAAATGGTGAATATTCTCTAATATTCATGAGAATTCTATAAAATTCCTTAATTATTCAAATACCCTAGAAAAATCAAGGTTATTACCAAATATGCCTAAAATTCTTTAAAAACTCTTAGATATTTCCGAAAACTCCTATTTAGTCTCGACCATGCAACATTCCTGAATATTCTTGAATATTCTTAGAAATCCTAGAAAATGGCGATATATTCTAGAAAATTGATGAAATTCCAGGAAATTCCCGAATGTTTTTAAAAATTCCAAAAAAATCCTAGTTATTTCTGAATGTACCCTAGAATCCCAAAAATTTATTGGATATAATCAAAATTTTCTATATGTTCTCGACCATTCCTGAAAATTCGTAAAAATTCAACGAATTTTCAAATTCCGGATATTCTTAAAAACTCTTGATGTGACCGAAAATTCTTCAAAACTGCCGACAAATTTCAAAATCCCAGAAGATTTTCGAATATTTCAAGAAAATCAAGTAAATCCTTGATATTTCTGGAAATCGCAAAAATTATCGGGATGTTCGCATATCTTTCTGGATCCCCATAACTTACTAAATATTTCTGGAAGTTCTCAGAATTTTCTGAGTATTCCTTGCAATTCGTGAAAATTTCCTGAAATTTCCGGATACTACCGGAAATCCTCGAAAATTATTGGAAAATTCTAGAAATTCTCGAAAAATTTCGTAAATTCCTGGATTTCTCTTTTATTTTCAAAAAAAATTCCTTACTACAAGGAATTCCAAAAATTTTCTGACAATGTTCCAGGAACATCGAATATATCTTACCTCGAAAATTTTCAAATACTCCTGGAAACTTCCAAGAATTTCTAGAAATTTCCGAAAATCATTTCAAATTCTCTGTAATTCTTCCTATTTCAGGAAATAAGCCCAATTTCCTGATGATAAAAACCTATTGCCGCAGATTATCTAATGTTTCTTGAAATTTCTTCAAATTCTTGTAAATTTCTATAAAGTTTCTCAGTTTCTTTGAAAAGTTCCTATTTTTTGACATATCCGAAAATTCAACGTCTCTATGTATCTACTTTTCTAATCATGAAACCAAATCTTTTGCGGCTACCCTCTCAGAAATTATCCAACTTGATCTCTTTCCATCAAATTCCTGGAAAGTTTCCTTATCCCAGGAAATTTTCCAAAAATGTCCTAACCCGTGGAAATTCTTTTCATTTTCAAGAAGTGTTCTTATTTCTGAAAATTTTCTCTATTCCTGGAAAGTGCCCTCATTCCTGGAAAGAGTCCTAACACTCGATAAATCTTAATATTTCAAAAGATTCTCCCTATTCCCTACAAATTCTTATGTTTCTGAAAAACCTATTATCTACTCCCAAAAATTTAATTTAAAAAATATTTTTGAAATTACGAGGTCAGGGGACGAAGCTTTTCTAGTATTTTTAGAATATTCTTAGAAATTTCTGAAAATTCTTTTCATAATGTTCTTATAAAATTTTTCCACTATTGCCCTTCTATGACATTGGAATATTTTAGGACTATTTGTGTGGATATTCGTGGAATATTCCTGAAATTAGTATATGTCCTTAAGGATTCCCTTCCATGGTTGAACGGTTCCAGATAACATGACCTATGTATGAAATTTTATTTCCTGTGTATGATTTCTTAGTTCTATACATAAACCATATATGTTTATAACTTAAAGGAAAAAACTATGTATAACTTTTTTTATGTATGGGTCAGTAGGTTACCCATGATTCATATAAAAATTATATTCCTGTATGAAGGATTTCTCAATTTCATATGAGTCATATATAGACCATGGTCCATATATAACTTATATATGTCCAATAAGAAAATAAGAAAATTTATTCGGTTTCATTTGTATATATGAGTCGTATTTGGATTTTATATATGTTATTTATGAGCCATACATGAAATTTTCTTTTTGATACATGATTTTCAGTTTTTATATATGACCTATATATGAAGAAAAACGTTGTATCGTTTATATGTATTCATATATGGTTTAATTATTAGTTATATATGCGTCAATTTTGGGTCACATAAAGGTTATGTATGTGCTACATCTACATCATTCATAGGTCATGTTTGGAATCGTTTTTTTGAGTCCGTAGGTCCAATTTTTGCGCGTTTCTGACGTCGGGAAATCGGGGATTTGACCCTTATGCATGCGAAAGGTTTCAACGACTGATTACTTTTTCATTAAAAAAATTTTTTTTATTTATACACTGCAGGTCAGAAGCCTGAAGACATCTTGACACGATCGATACATTTTTTACCTAAAAAGCAGTTTATTTCTTGTTTGCAGTATAGCTGAATAAAAAAAAATTAATGGTATGGTGTCTTCAAACTTTCAATCTACAGCCTGATTTGTGTTGATTGTTTACTAATTAAAATGCTGCTTTTTGTCAAAGCTCGTTCAATTTTCGAAGTTGAAATTTGGAGAACGAATATTAGTTCACTCTTTTGCAATGTTAAAAAATTATGTTTTTTATTGAATTGGCATGCGAGTTGTGAATTTTTACTTGTGAGATTCATGAATAGTAAGTGACATTATTATATATTTGTTGTGATATATATAAGGACTTGATGAATTCATAATAAGCTCCGAATTTTCATTGCAAATTGAATTTTTTCTCATAAATCAACTTGAAAAACACGAAACTGTATTTTGAAAATTTTTCAAACGGTATAACTTTTTTTTACTATTCTTAATGTGTCTACCAAATTTTCCGTTTTTATTAAGTATTTTTTAAAGTTTCTTCAATTTTTTCGTAATATTTTTTCGAACACATTCTAAATCTGTTTTTTAGAACATATTTTCCTAACATTTTTATAAAATTTTAATTTTATTTGATTAAAATTTATTGAAGAAAATAATATTTTCGATTACATTAAGTTGAAAATTGAATGCGATTCCGTTTTTTATACATTCGAAATGTTTGAAACTAGTAATTAATATATGTGTGATTTTACGAGAATTGAACTTAAAATCTTCCCAAAATGATCTACCAAAACAAGATTTCCGTTCGATTTTAAACGTATTTCAAAACGAAAGAAGTTATTTTCTTTTCGTTATTTAATAAAACACCCTTCAACAACAGAAAACGTTTTTATCCGTGAAAACACTTTTTAAAGTATTGATTTTCATTCTTCACTTCGCTTGACTTTCTCTGAAATATTTCTTATCTTCTCAGACTTATCGAATGTCTTCAAGATTTCTCAAGGAAGATAAAAAAAAATTAATTTCACATCTCAAAAATATAATTAATACTCCAGTATAATATTTTTCAGGTAAATTCTAATTTTCCAAGAATCAATGAGAATGCAGATGTGATTAATATCTCAGAAAAAGACGCTAAAAAATATTCATAAAATAAAAATGAACAACGCAGCGATTTATTTTGGCGAGTTCTAGCTTTGTTTCTATTAGAAATAAGCAATAACATTCAATTTATGAAGTGAAAAAAAGAAAGCAGCTTTGAAATTAATATTCTTCGTTAAATGCAATATTTTACTACTTCGTTGTACACTCGACTCTCCCAAATTTCACATTCTCAAATGTCATCAAATTCTCTCTCAAATGAAACAAAATTTTCTGCTTTTATCAAAAGAAATTTTTATGATTATTTCACTTTTTCTGCAAAAAAATATGGAAATTACATAAAAAGAACATGCAAATACTAAAATTGACTGCAATAATTAATATTTTCTGTACGAATCTGAGTAAAAAACATTAATTTTTTTGTTATTTTGGAAAAATTAAATTAAATCTTGCAAAACATTTTTGTTTCATTCATCTACTTGATTTGAACGTTTATTGAATAGTTTTTAAATGCACTCTGCAACATAAAAATCTGTCAATAAACACATGACCTACCATTGAAATTTAGGAGAGCGCGTCATGTGACATTTAAGAGATTTTGCGTTTCCGAGAATGTGAAATTTGGGAGAGTCGAGTGTACATGGAAAACTACGGAAATGTACTAAAACTGAATTATTACATGTAACAACTCTATGTACACGGAGTTTTAGACTCCATAAAAGCACATCTAACAATCATGAACTATCATCGAATATTGCAGAAAATTGCAATAAAAAATGACAATAAATCCTTAATATCCTGTTAATTAAACCATTAAAATTATTATTCGTAAAAATAATGCACAAAATTGCAAAAATAATTATAAAAAAAATAAAACGCTAACAAAAAATAATGCAACTTTTCAAAAATATAAATTATCGAATGAAAATTAATAAAAAAGAATTAAATTAATATTTGTTCATCGCTGAAAGTTATGGAAATTCACAAATTTGATATAATAATTTACCGTTATTAGCGGTACTTCATATGTCCCAAAGGTAAATTGTACATTTCGTACGCGTTCATAATTTTACATAGCAGTTTACATTATTTCGTAAACGCAATAATATGTGCGGCGCCAGTTTTTGCGGTCTTTCGTACTTTCTCGCATTTCACGTTGAAAATTTCATAAAGTTTCGTAATTTCCCATTCATGCCAGGATATTTCCATTCCCCTTGGTGAAAATTTCAGTTCTCCGGTCTCCCCGAGACGTCAAACGCACAAAAAAGCAACGCGCGACAAATAAATCTTCAACTGAGTATAAAAGCCAAAGAATAAACCGGAAAATTCAAAGAATTTTCATTGAAACCTCGTGAAATCTTGCAATACGTAGCGTCCCAGAATAACGGCGTAAGTCCAAAATACATGTTTTCGAAATATCAACGTTTTTTTATGAAAAATGTTTCATAAACTAACAAAAATTTAAGAAAAAAATTAAAAATAGGCAAGAAAATATTGACTTGATATATCTATGTAGTCACAACAGCCAACTTTGAAAATTTTTGGTGTATTTTATGAAAATTAATTTGAAAATGTGGACTTACGTTGCTATTCCGGGAACTACAAACTTGAGTTGTTACATTTGTACACTGAGAGAAAAGTACATCAGTTGAATCAACTGATAATTTTAGTGAAAATGCAATCTGTTGAATCAACTGAACTTTTCTGTCAAAAGAACTGAAAACTTTATTCAGTAATTTCAAATAAAAAATTCGGTAGAAATGACAGAAATTTTCAACATTCAACTGAATTGGGTTAGTTGTTTTTACTGAACTTTTCTCTCAATGTAACTGTAATAAAAATATTATTCCCCTAAATTAATTTTTTTTATATCCTTTATCGGAAAATTATAATTTTATGGATCACAAAACTTTTAGACTTGATGATTTGGTCGTCTTGGTCAATTTTGTCGTTATCAGTATTTTAATATTTGGAAGTCAGGAGTATCAATTTCATGTTAAAAATCATCAATCAGTAGAGAAAAACTGTATTCTCCACAAAATTTACATCCAATTATAACAACAATTTCTTATACATTTTGATATTATCACAGATTTTTACAAGGAATCAAGTTGACATTTCGGGAACCATGCAAGACTTATGTTTTCTGAAAGTTGCTTCTTTTCCTGAAATTTTTTTAGTTTCTTTTCACATAAAAAAGGCCTGACCAACGTACCATAATTAAATGTCATCTCATTTTTGGCAGAAAATCAAATTGACATTTTTGATTAATTAGAAAAATTGTTTGCTGTAATGAATAATTTCAAAATAACATGCGAGATTTCCGAAATATGACGTTTTTAATAAAGTGTTTAGAAGGCCACCATAGAATGTTTCTATGAGGTTACCTTATATAGTTTTTGTAATGTTCAAAGGTGTCAAGGGAAGTAGTGTAACATTTTTTTGAAAAATATCAGTAAAAAACAGCTTATAAGTTACCAAACATTTGAGGTTTTCATAAGGTTTTGATAAGGTCACTATATAAAATTCTATAAAGTTGTTACACGTAGATTATTATAAGGTTACCATGACAACCGAAGGTATTAAAATTTCT
>JABFQI010000551.1:0-10807 GCA_022816925.1 Trichacis sp. ZL-2020 | reverse complement strand
AGTAAAAATTTCTTATCGATCATATTATGCATCAATTATAGAAAGTTTTTACGGCTCTGCCCTGCCGTATACGCGCATCTGTATTCTGTATCACGCGCGAAAAGTCTCGCCCGAGATAGGTTCGAACATACGGCTCCAGCGGCATGGGAATGACGCATGCGCAGTAGAGACATCATCGCAATCTCACGATTCCCAATCTCAGTGAACTCTCCCTGCCTCGACTTCGCCTCGGGACATAACTGGACATAACCCTCGGCTTCGCCAAAATCAGCGATAGCCCTCGAGTACGAAAATATCTATATATTTTCAACTGCTGATGACAAAAAATTATCATATTGCTACTGTTATGGAAACTTTATCGCGTAGGAAGCGGATACATAATAACGTACCGGAGAGAAAATCGTAAAAAAAACGCTCCTCGATACTTACCGGGTGTAAAATACCACGGACTCGAGGATATCTTCAGTTGAGTTTTCCTGGGGTAAAATCACCGCTGTCGAATTAATGGACTTTGATTTCGGCGTCGATTTCGCGCGTACGAGGTCGAGTTTTTACCAGTTTTTACGCAGGTATAAAAAACGTGGCATCCGCCATTTTGGAAGTGTCGGACATTACCGGGAAACGACGCTTTTGACTGCTTTTGTTGGCGTGACTCGGGATTCACATACCGATACTGGAATTACGCGCCCGACGCAAATGGTGTTTTTTTAAGACTCGACGCACCAAAAAGTAAGCATAGGAGCACTTTCATTTTTCGGAATATTACGAATTACGAACGATGTTCCTCTCACATCAGCTCAAGCTCACATTCGGCAACATTCGGGACAGGTAGTGGTGTCAAAACTTTTCGATAATATCGATAATATCGATATTCTAGAAAGATCGGTAATATCGATATTTGCATTGAATATCGATAATTATCGGACGAATATTTTTTATTAATGAAAATATTTGAAAACAAACGAAAATCGACATGAAACAATATGAAAATTGATTTTATTGATTTTATGGTATACTTGATGTTATATTGATTTTATGCTTCGAAGAATAGCAATATTTATTTATATTTTAAAATCCCGAAAAACCTGAATATGAATTAATTTCAGTAAAACTTATTTAATTAATAAACAGATTTTTTTTCATGCTAAAATAGAATGCTTTCATTTCCATTTAACAATTATACCAATTTTTTATCCATCCTTGTAGTATATGATGATTGGGTAACGATTTTTTTCATTATGTTTTTCTTCCTCGTGTAGATCTGTTTATACCTGCAGCATATTTATACACTTATCATCGATATTATCGATATTATCGATAAAAACTGTTCGATATCGATAATTATCGATATTCATTTATTTCGATATTTGACACCACTAGGGACAGGGGGTACCGACTTCCTATCTTGCCAATGTGACACAGTTCGTTCGTCACGCCACCTAGCAAGACCCAGCTGTGAGAACTAAAGTGAATGGTGGAGGGAGTCAAAGCGCCTTATTTAAAATTGCGCACCAGCAATTTTGTAAACTTGTATCAAAGTAACTTGTACCTTTGCGTAAATTTGCGCTACTCAAAACCTTAAAATTCATGATTATATAATGCATGGATGGAAAAACTAACAAACTTACTCATATTTAAGTTGTAGGCCGGTTTTGGGCATACTCGAATTTTTCCAAACTTGATGGAAAAATTTTCTACAATATCTCTAAAGTTATATTGTATCATAATCACGATGAAAAACTGTTCGGAAAAATTTTTTCACTATAAAATCATTATTTTAGAAAAGTTCAATATTATGGTTAAATTTTTTTCAATTTCGAAAAAATTATAAACAAAGCGACATCAAAAAAATTTATGTTGAACATTTATTGCTCACGTAAAAAATTATAGAAGTAGTGGATATTTTATTTTTAGTATATTTCAAATAAAAGAGAAAAAAAATTTTTTCAAAAATCTTAATTTTTTTCTTTTCCTAATTATTGAAAATCAAACAAAATCACAAATATAAATTATGCGATTGAAGAAGCTTATTATAGTTTTTAAATTTTTAATAGAAATTTTAACTTCAAGAGTTGATAACATTTTTTCAAAGCTATGTCGTAGTCAACCTAAAATTTTTTATATAAAAATGAATGTCACAAAGTGCACAATTAATATTTATTATATTATTAGCGGATTTTCGAAAATTGTTCAAAAATCAGGCCCTTTCTTTGTAATAAATAATACATTTTTTATCTTTGATGTATCCTAAAAATCGCTAATTCTATAATTTTGAAATCTAGAAGAAATTATGAACATTAAAAAATATTTTGGTGTAATCGACACGTTGCTTAGAATTTTTCTCCACGCTGAAAAAATGAAACTTACGTATAATCTTCATGTCGAATGTGACAGAACGCAACCGTCAACATATTCTGTCAATTTTTTTAAAAATGAAAAGAAAATTCACGGAAGCCCAAAAATCATCTACATCACCCTAGTATATATAACTCTGATTTTTATAAGAATCCATAAAATTCTTATAAGATTCCAAAAATTCTTATAAGATTTCCACGTCTTACAAGGTGACCTTATAAAAACGTTATAAGATTTTTCAATTCTTATTAGGCGACCTAATAAGAATCCTATAAAATTATATCAAGTCACCTAATAAGAATTTAAAAATCTTATAAGAATTTTATTAGGTCACCTAATAAGAATTGAAAAATCTTATAAGATTTTTATTAGGTCACCTTATAAGACGTGGAAATCTTATAAGAATTTTTGAAATCTTATAAGAATTTCATGAATTCTTATAAGTATCAGAGTTACTAGGGCATCTACATCTTATATTTAATTAATTTTTTTATCTGTACATGCAATCGTAAAAGAGATTTTGAGAATTTTCTTTTAACGTTAACGTACGTTGTGATGAAACAAAAAGTTTTTATCAATAGTGCATTTAATTTATTTTGTAGCGTTTTGAGATTTATGAAAATTATCAACAAAAATTGAAGAAAAATATTTGTAAAAAATATTTCATCATATATTCAGAGATATTCATTCGTAATTTCTACCGAAAATAACAGGATTTGTTGATGACATTTAATTACGCAATTAGAAGCTGCACTTGTAATTGACCTTAATGTAACGTACAAATGCATAATCAAATATACTTATATATTCAAAATATCTTTTACTTACATATATAGCTAGGTGCATCCATATCAGATTTACAAATGAAATTTAAATATCGACAAAAATTTTTTTCAGTCTTCTTCAGAGCAAAATAATCGACATGTATTTTTTTTATTTTTATAATATTTTTATTTTACAAGTTTTTCAAAATTCGAAAAAAAAACCATTTTCCTATCATTGATTATTCAAAAACTGTTAGATGTACAAAAAAATGTTTAAACACTAAAAGTTCGCCCACTGCATGAACTTTTCAGAAAAAAATTAGCACAAATTTTATTTCATTCAACCTGCAACTTATCAAATATGAATAAATTTTTTTTTCGATTTTTCGATTTAAAGATATCAATTAATATGTAAGGAAAGTTGTGCAAAAATTTATGAGTATATAGTTTTCAAAATATTAGAATTTTTACAGAGCGTTTACCAAATTTGTCTCGCTTACGAGGCGCGCGCGTGGAGTTGGCACGTTTTAGTATACTTTATGCTTAGTTTTTCTCATACTACCTACACTTTTTTGAGACAAATCTGGGAAGCGCTAGGTAAAAATTCAAATATCTCGAAAATTATTTATCGGTTCAGTCTAGAATTTTTGCAAAACCTGCCTCACACATTAATTCATATTTTTACATTAAAAAATCGGAAAAAATAATGTCCCAATTCGACAAAATCGTATTTGTGTATAATATTTGAATATTTGCATGGAAAATAACAAAAAAAATTCTTGTCCATTTATTCCGAAAAGTTCATGCAATGTGCAGGTTTTTCTTGTTTGGAAATTTTTTGTACATAGAATAATTGTTAAACACTCAATGATAGGAAAAAGTTGTTTTTTAAATTCAAAATTTTTTAAAGTTACAACTTTGAAAATAAACATTCATATAACAATAAAAAAACTCTTTTCAACGATATTATTGTCTAATAATTTTAGAAAATACATGAAATACAAATTTCGGGAGTCTTTCATATGGTTCAAATGTTTTCAACGGACAATTAAATTATGAAATGTAAAATAAAAAAATTCCATAACTGTAAATCATGGAATGCAAATAAAAAATAAAAATTGTAAAAAATACAATTGGAACTCCAAGTGAAAATTCATAAATTTCGATAATTGGCGTCTAAAAATTGTAATTAAAAGCAAATCTATAAAAACATAATTGACGACAACGTTTGACAACCACGGACACAACACGAATATGGCATGGGAAAATTTAAAGATAAGTACAAAATTATAGTTACGTACTATTTTTGTTATATTATACAATATATTTTCGAATTCGCTTTCGATTGTAATACGGCCGGTAGACGCGCCTGTTACATTTCAGGCCGATTCACGTGCACTTGTTTTTCAATGTGTGGATTGCTTCACACTCTCGCAGGTCACACAAGACCCAGGCCCCCTCTCCAAACCACCCCCCACTACGATCCAAACCCCAGCCATTTTCGCTGAAGTCAGTACCCCCTGATTCGGGATTCGGGCGAAATCAAGTGAAATCAAGCGAAATGGTGCATGCTCACTCGTGGTACCGAACCCAGCCGAACAAAATCGAACAGTGACGATTTAGGCGAATCGGCCGAACTAAGCCGAACAGTGCCGAAATTGGTTAAAGTGGGTCGGTTTCAGTAAGCCCCGATTCTCCTACGCAATGCTCCTAGTACCGTACATACTCGCAATTATTCTGGCTCCCAGTAAACAAATTGGGAATCAAATTTTCCTAATGAACGAAATTCAATTTCAACTAGCAAATAAATGTCAAAATTAATGAAGCGAAAAATTGGAGTATTATAATTTATTAGTAATTACAAATATATTGAATAGTAAGTATTCCCTATCGGACTCTTTGTAATAATATGTAATTTATGAATTACAGAACTATAGTTAATAATTAATATATTACAACTAGCAAGGTAGAACTCAATTTTACCGCATCATTTTTTCGCGCAAAATTTAAAATAGAAAATTCTCTTCAGTACACATTTGATTATTGGCAAAGTCAGATTGTTCAAGTTGAAGTTAAATATAAATCTTTTTCGATTTTACCTTCCTTTTGTAGAGTTCTACATTGCTAGTTGTAATAGTTCTGTAATTCATGAATTACAAACTATTACAAAAAGTCAGATAGTTATATTATTATAAATATCAATATTATAAAAAATATAATTTCATACAAAAAGCTTCGAAGTTTTAAGAGATTTTCGGCATTATCATAGATTTGAAGCCTTATAAAATATTTCTTAAGTAAATACAATTTTTCAAATTTATGTTTCCCGCGTACTCGTACGTTTTGAAAATTTTATCTTATTTATTAAGAATATATTATTTGAGTTTTTAATCATCGTTTTTCGTAATTTGCATTTTATTATAAATGGATATGACATAAGTTTATTTATGCATCAAATGATAAATAATGGTATCATGGTCACAGGAGAGGTTAAAAATCCTAAAACCCAAATCTACAACCTACGAGTCTGGAGAACGCTCCACAAACACTACCCGCCTGAGCGGTAGGTCAAGGGTCACACATTTTAAATTTTCTAAAACGAAATTCATTGAAACTAATAATAATAATAATAATAATTTATTCACTTATAAAGCATACATAAATTACACTTATAGTGAAGAGATCGCAAATATTATAATTATAAACAGTAAAATGTGGACATAGCAAAAGGTACAGTAAATTATTCTGACAAAGAGAAAGAACGCAACATCATGACTCTCGTTATATACTTGTAAATTGCATATGTAGTTTTTTTATCGGCAATAAACAGAAAATCAATTAAATTGTTAGAACTAAATTCTGGTATAAAATAATCCCTATACGCTTTATACAGAGGACATCGCAGAATTATATGCTCTAAAGATTCTTTTTCAAGGATATTACAGTTTTGGCATAATTCTTCTTGATTAATGTTATAAAAATTTTGTTTATATGTTAAAATACACCGGAATTTATTAGCAAGTCTTAATTGTGCCATAACACGACATACATTAATAGGATAATTTTTCGTCAAATACTCCGCTGTAACATCAGTAATTTCTCTTCGTAATCGAAAAACACACGAACTGGAGGTCAGGTATTTCTGGATGTCTTCGTATTTATTTTGACTCTCAAAGACACTCAATATTTCAGATGTCTTCGATTCCCATAAAACAGGGTCTAAACTACTCCAAAGATTTATGAACCCTAATTTCCTGAAAACATTTTTTACTGTAGACACCCAGTTATATCTGTCCTCACGTTCTTCATTTTTAGTTAGTCTTGAGAGTTGCAAAAAACAGATCTTCGGAAGACGATCATTTTCCATTCCCAAAATTTTTATTATCCAGGTAATAATTGCTTTCAGTGCCAATAATCCAATTTTATTAATACCGCATTCTAATCTAATCAAATAGCCAGGAGTATTCTTAGGAAGTAAAAGAAGTCTTTTAAAGTAGAAAGTTTGAGCTGTTTCTATGAAATCTAAATAGGAAGGTCCCCAAGCCGGTACAGCATAGAGCACGGTTGAGGCAACAATACTTTGATACAATTTTAATTCAGCATACCACGCCTTATTCTTCACTTTACTCAAAGTAGAAAAAACTGTTCCCGAAGCAATTTTTGCTTTTTTAACTGCATTTATTGCTGCCTGACGTCCTAACCCAGATCTATTAAAAGGAATCCCTAAAAAAGTATATTCTTTTACCCATTCAATTTTTACCTTCCCAATATTTATAATTTCACTCTCTAAATCTTTAAAATTTCCCCCAGCTCTTATTGGTAAAATTTTTGTTTTATCTACGTTTATCGTTAAGCCAAATTTTTCACAAAATTCTACTAAACGACGCACTTTTCTTCTAAGATCTGGGATTGAGAATGCCAAAATTACTAGATCATCTGCATATAGAAGCAATATTAGATCTACAATGTGTGAAATTGGGATTCCCATTAGCCCTTCTTCTCTAAGGAACGTTTCTAGATCAGAAATAAATAAGATAAATAACAGTGGGCTTAAAATCTCTCCTTGTAGTACACCTTGTGTAATTTTTACTGATTCTGATAGCTTATTATTTACTTTTACTTTCAAATTAGCCTGATCGTATAGCTTTTTTATGAATCTTATAATTTTGGGACTGACATTCATGTCAAACAGTTTTCTCCAAAGTTTGTCATGTGGAACAGAATCAAACGCACGTTTAAAGTCTACAAACAATCCAAATATAGTTTGTTTTCTCTTAACTTGCATTTGTATTGAAGTCAAAAGCGTAAAAATATTATCCAAACAGCCTCTGTGTCTTCGAAAACCTGACTGTGACTCTGGTAAAATATTCGCTTGTTCCGCCCACTTCTCCAAACGATTTTTTATCATATAAGTAAATATTTTAGTTATAACGTTTAGTAAAGCTATTCCTCGGTAGTTGAGTGGGTCTTTCTTATCTCCTTTCTTATGTAACATAGTTAAATTTACATTTCCCCAATTATCCGGAATTTCCTCTTTTTCCCAAATATTATTAAAAACCGTTAGTAACAAAATTCGCCAGTCCCAAGTTAGTGCCTTGAAAAATTCATTACTTATACCGTCCGGACCGGGAGCCTTCCCATTCTTTGATCTTTCTATTGCTCTGTTTAATTCTTCAAGTGAGAATGTACTGTCTAAGATTGGATCATATATTCCAAAGAATAATATATTATCTATGATGGGAGTAGGATACATTTCTGAAAAAAAATTAAACCATGCAATATCTGAAATTTCATTCGAATCGCAAGTTTTTCGGCGAAATTTCCTTATAACTTCCCAAAAATTCCCCGGGTTATCACTGCTCTGTAACGCTTTCCCTAAGTTGTCCCAATATTGCTTTTTTTTTTTACGTATTAGTCTATTAAGAACATTTTTTGCATTTAAAAAGTCTCTCCTGTTAACTTCATTAAAATTCGATTCTTGACACAATTTCAACGCATTTCTGACATTATACTTTTGCTGCAAACATTCCGCATCAAACCACTCTTTACTGTTATGTTTACCTTTTTTCGTTTTATAGTCATGAGTAAAGACATTTTTTAACATATTTACATTTTCGGCAGACTCGTAAATAGCATTACAGATCAAATTATTTTGCTCAGTCACACTTAGTTGTTCACAATTCACAAAAATTTTTGGACTAACATCTAAAGTATTTTGAAAATCCGCTAAAAAATTATTATTCCAACGAATTTTTTTAATCTTCATATTCATCTCTCTTGAACGATTCGTTTTTCTGCTTAGTACATTACTTCTCAAAGCCAATAAAACAGGAAAATGATCTGACGAAACAATGTTACTTGAGATTTTAAGTGAACTGACGAAATGAATATCTATATGTCGAATCCATACTAAATCAATTACAGAGTTGCCAACGTTGGAGGAGAAGGTGAATTGAGCAGGATAATCGTCAGACATTCTACCGTTCAATAAAAGAAAACCATTACTTTCCATAAAATTTATAAGTTTATCTCCTCTCAAATTTTTTACTAAGTCCAATGATTTTCTTGGAGTTAAGAGATCCGAAAAATTCAAAATTTCTTCCTCACCCTCAAACTCTCCCCCTCCAACCCTGGCATTAAAATCACCCTTAATAACAAAAGTAAAGTCATTAAACAAATTGCAGTACTCAATAATACTAGGCTGTAAAAGTTCCAAAACTGTATCAATGTCCGTCGAAGGACTAATATATACCACACAAATAATAATTTTCAAAAAATCTGACTTAACCATAATCCAGCGTTGTGATGATTCCAAAATTTTAAACTGCAAATTCTTTTTGGTGAATACTACTAAGCCACCGCTTGCACGACCTCTTGATTTGTCCTTAATCGCTTGTGCCCAAAAGGAATCATAATCATCCAGGATTTCGGGTGTACTCTCCGGTTTAATTGTTAACCAAGTTTCAACGATACAAATGACGTCATCAAATTTCAAATCCGGAAAATCTTGAATTAAATTATTGAAACCATGACAGTTCCACAGACAAGTTTTCAGCACACCCACATCATTTAGTTTTTTTGTTGCAAAACCTCGCTGTAGTTACGTCTTGGTGGGGGATCCATTGGTACTAATGTTTGATTTTCACAATTCCAGGTGAGCCATTGGTTATCCACTTGAATTTTCTGATATCTGAAATTGATCCGTTTGCCAGCTGATTTTTCTTGTCTTGCGTGTTGTCGAAGTTTCGCATCAATTTCTCTTTGTTGAGGGGTCAAATCATTTTCTATGTAGACAGACGTATTGTAAAGTTTATTTTTTTTATTTTTCATGATATCAAGCTTCGTCTCGTAATTTTTTAATTGCACCAGAATTGACTTTTTTTCCTTTCCAATCAGGTATGCGTGTTCAGTTGAATCAGCGAGATGGAATTTTTCAGATAAAAAAGAATCAACTTCCGCTTTTAGATTTGCAGTCTTCAGTTCCAGTCCTTTGATTATGAAGTTATTTTTCCTCGTCTGTCTTTCACTTTTTTCTATCCAATTGTTACAATTGCTCAATTGTTTTTTCAAATTTTCAAGAAGATCAAAATTCCGTGGCAAGTTTTCCAATTTCGTTTCGGCAGCAAGAATTCTGGCATTAAAATGTTCTGGGATGTAAAGTTCCTGATCACGAAAACGCAGTTCTATATTATCAATTCTTTCATGAACCTCTCTCAGTCCATTTTTCCATGATTCTTCTTGCGCAGATATCAACTTTTTCAGTTCAAAATATTGATTGGTGTTTAATTGAGTAGCAACATCAATTTTATCAGCTAAAGAATTTATAGATAATCTATTTTCTTCATTCGTGCGGGTAATGAGCGTATACAAATCCTCAAGTGACGTATTCGAACCACCTTTCAGTATAAAATCCATTTTAGATTCGGATGCCTTTCTATTTATATCGTTAATATCAACACAACCTGTTGTTGTTTGGGGAACCAAATCGTCGCTTTCTTGATGATGTCGTTGAATGTCAGACTGTAAGGACACACCAATACCTACAGTGCTAGTGGGGCAAAGAGCAGAAGTACTCGATCCCCCCCGCTCCGTATTAGCCACACACTGCGCCTGTATTGGTTGCCTTGACATACACACTGGTATTGAAGATGACGTAACTAAAGATTTTTTGGCGGGATTATTAGTGCCAGAGGGTAATTTCGCGGTGTTTATGACTCTTTTTTGTGAACGAGTTTGCACATGTGCACCTCCCACCAGCCAGGTGTCGATAGTAACGTTCGATTCCACTGCGTTCAATTTATTTACCTTTGACGGCCGGCCTCTGGGCTTCTGTGCTCGTGGGTTGCTTTTCTCCATTCAAGCATTCAAATTTTTGATTTTTCTTAGTTCATTAATGCTCAACTTATCACAATCACCATCACCAATACTTTAAAAACGTTAGCAATTCAAAAAGTAAATGCAGACACACTTTAAATTACTGTAATTCATAGAAAATATAATACTGAAGGACGACGCAGCAACAACACGTCCGTGCTGTTCAACGCACTCAAGCGAACTTGTACAATACACTGAGAGAAAGTATTAGTCGTGGTTACCCATTAAATTTAGTAGAAAAACGTCACAACTATCACTTTCTGTTATAACTGTCAAGAAATATTAGTCTGGACAGCTGCATTCTCTGGGTAGAG
>JABFQI010000550.1:0-10815 GCA_022816925.1 Trichacis sp. ZL-2020 | reverse complement strand
TAATACGAACTTCAAAATTATTCCTCTCCATTTCTATAGTAATCTGTAAAGCTTACCATAAATATTTATATTTGCAATTTCTCTTGATGTCGAAAAATTATGAATTTAAAAATAAGTGGTTTTAACAACTCAAACTTCAGAATTTCAAAGCCTATAAAGCACACTTGAACTTTTGAACTTCTAAATCATGCTGTACTAAAATGAACTAGTGCGATTAGTCTTCATCATATTACCGTAATAAATAACACATTATAATAATAATTATTATAATATGATGAACACATTATAATAAGATAACACATTATAATATAACGATTATAATAAAAATAGAACATAATGATTATAGTAAATCTATTAAGCTTTTCATGAATTCTTGGAACCAGTACAAATCATATTTAGATGGTTTTTCGAGGTAATAATAAACACTTCAGGTATCAAATGAAACTAGGACTGTGCATCAATCGCCGGTTAAAAAAACTTTTCTTCTAATGAATTTTCAAAGTTTTCCGTGAACTCAATCGAGTATCGAGAAAGTTTTCCTATTGCATATTGCTTCAAAATATTTTTTTTATGTTTAGCTATGGACTATGTTTATATAAAGAGTCAGCTGATCATATTGTGAATACAGTTTCTGAACTTTCTGCGACTGATTTAATACAAATAATAAATTGCGCATCATACAAACAATTTCTACGAATCATGAAGAGTATCAACAATAGAATTAATATAGCTATAGTAGCAATATTTTAGAATATACAGCAAATCAATTGAGGGACAAAAAGTAGTATTTCTGTTTATATATTAGAATGTACAGTATATACAGTATTTCTGTTTATATTTGGCAGGTGTTAATTCTTTATGGAATATTTAAGCACGTTTTCCAGAAATATTCTTACGGTGAAACATAATTGTACTGAAATTGTTTATTTGAATCGTTTTCAGCAAAAAATGTCAACGAAGTTAAAAAATGCTCTGATTGAAAGAGGTTTCATCAATATTCTTGTGACTTTAATCCTTCTACCAATACTTGTATCATCGACAACTTGTTCGGAAACAGGTATCTAAGATGCATTGACTTGCAGCGAAAATGAAATTATTGAAAAATCCGGGTTATTAGATGGTATATATATAATTTTTGAACTGAAACTGAGATAAAATATTTCCCCATACGATATTGAAGCTCTAATAATAATTTAATGTTGACTTGTTCAAAGAATATTTCGCGTATCAAACATGCGTATATTCTTTTAGTCAAGTAAATTCCAAAACTATGGTTTAGTAACTCAAAAGAACTAATAGAAATGTAAAAATACGCTCCACAAATACTTGATAACACAGAATTTAAACGATCAAAAAGAGCCAAAATTTCATGAAAAACTAAAAAATTCATAACAAAATAAAAATAAGAACAATACTAAATTGTGAAGATTTGTTGTTCAAAAATTAAATTCTGTGTTATCAACTAATAGAAATTTTGGAAAAACTCAGTATTAGATAGGCGATCGAGAAAAAGTACAACAATTTATACATACTTCGCCCAAAAATGAATAATTCTTTATCATTATTCGTGATATAAATTATTGTAATCTACAAAGGCAAACGAAGCAAACATATAACATTCATATGCAATTTTCTAACAATAAATTATGATGTTGAAATATTTTTGTTGTCTTCCAAATACAAAAAAGTAGGTATTTTTCTGCGACATACGATGAACTTTACTGATCCTTAACTTCAGTGCATCATGAATATTACGAGGCTCTCGCTAAATCTATCATTAACCGCATGGACCGAAGCGTGGATCCTTGCGACGATTTTTACGCTTACGCTTGCGGTGGCTGGATTAAAAACAATCCTATCCATGAAGGCGAAGATTGGTACTGTCGTAAAATTTATGACGAATTTCTGGAGAAACATTTATTATTTTTGAAAACTGTTTTGGGTAACTGCGTATTACATGTATTATTCTGCAGCGAAAGGACTTTTAGAATGCAATTATTTTTGTTATTTTGTTTTCACAGAAGAACCAACTGACAGAATGAATTTTGATGCCGCCAGAAAAGCGATCTCGTTTTATCAGTCCTGCATGGACACAGAAACGATTGAAAAGTTGGGTTCTAAGCCACTGAAAAATCTACTGACAGAGTTAGGATATTTTGATTCATCCGGTAAATTCGACGTTGTAAATTGGTCCTTGCAGGATACGATACGAAATTTGCTGCTGAATGGGATCAGAATAAAATCAGGATTTTTTTCTTGGCAAATCGTCCACGATAACCGTTGGAATCAATTCACCATGATGGTAACTTGTTGTAATACGATCCTGTTCGATAATTCTATCAGGTTTATTTTTTCATATTCCAATTTACATAATTATCTAACAGTCATAGAGATTTGAAAATACATACTAAAATCAAAATTAGAATAAAACAATTCCCGTGTTTATTGAAGTTTCTCTAATAAGTCGGATAAAGAAGAACAAGAACCAAAATTAAATACGAATTAACATTTCTGTATAATCCACTGAATGAAGCTATTTCTTCATTCTGAAAAATTTATAGCAGATTCCAAAAAAAGCAACTCGGATGATCTAAAGTTGGTTTGAAATTTACAGGAGTGCATACTTATTGTTGAAACATTTGTTCAATGAACGGGTTAAAGTTCAAAGAAAAGTTGACGAGAGTGTATTTTACGTCATTTATTAACTTCTTCACCGATGAAATATCTTAAGTCCTTGAATCACACACCAAAATATTAATTGAAAAATTGTGAACTACCATAATTAAAAAAAAACTGTACAATATTCACGCATACACAAGAAAACTTTCATTTTCTATGAAATATTATCAATTGAATTTTTTGAAACTTTGATTTTTCAGTTGAAACCAGGTTTAGAATTTTTACCGCTGACAATAAAAGAAAATGAAAAGCAACGCACTGCAGCCTTGGAGTATATGATTGAAGTAAGTAAACTTGGTCGGAAATGTATTGGTTTTAACTAGTACTTATACATTATATCCGTAGATAAATAAACTTTTCGTCAACGGAGGAAGGACTTCCTCGAATGAACGTCTTTTTTCCCGTATACCAATAAGAGTTAAAAACTCAAAAGTTCGGCTACAAAAGCAAAAAAAGAGAACCATCGATCTTGGATTAAAAATAACGGAAAAAAGTTTGTTAGGAAGCAATGGCATCTACACCAGTAGCATCTCAGATCTTAAAGACTTTGCGCTATTCGTAAGTGTATCAGTCGATCTTTGGATCGACTGTAAATGCATTGATCGATCTGTGAATGCAGTCGATCTATTCGAAATTTTCGTGAAGATTTGAATAATGTAGTTTTTCTGATGATGCAAACCCTAGTTTTCTCCGGTCGAGTTTTTGCAAGATGCACTGGAGATGGTCAATAAAACGGTGAAAGATAAGAATAAGATCCAGATTCTTAAAAATAAGTATTTCACAAGATTGACACTGCTTCTAAAAGAGTATCTCGAAGATGAAGAGAAAAAAATGTTCGTAATTATAATCCTAATTGCTTTTGAATGCTGTCATTCTTACGTTCACTTTTTTCTTGAGTCGTGATTTCAGTATCTTACATGATTATTTAGTATGGCTGACCGTGCACAGTTTACAACCGTATCTTCTTCCAAAATCGTTAAGACAAGCTCGGGAAAAATTTCAAAAACGAGTACAAAGAATATCTGTAGAAAATGATCTAGAAGAAAGGTGGCAATTTTGCGCCAGCGAAACTGAAAAAGCTATGCCCGAAGCTGTGAGAGCTATATTAGTCCGCGAGATTTATCGCGGTGAAGAACGAAAAGTGGCAAGTATAGTCGAACAATTACGTTGCGAAATCATCGGTCACAGATGTAAATCTATTTCGAGCTCTTTTTATATTTTTAATACTAATGTATTTTTTCATCTTCTGTTTAAAACCTCAAGAGCATTCGTTTTAGATACGAGTGATAGCTGATCCTCTTCAACCTCAAGCAATATACGAATTCAGTCACATTTTTACAGATCAAATTGAATAATCATAGAAAATAGTCATGAAAATCGTCATTAAATACGATAGCCACCAGATTTAACTTTCCAGCTTCATATGATTAAACTGCTGCCACCAAATTTCACAATGCAAATTCTTCTAAAAATCTCTTGTTTTTTACGAAATGAAATAATTGCTTAATTATTTTGTAACTGTTCTATTAGCTCCATGGAATTTTCGAAAATATGAAAAGCGAATTTAAGAAAAATTTGGACCAACAAAAATGGCTACACCCAATCATCCGAATATTCTTCAAAAACAAGATCTCTGCGGCGTCGCTTCTTGTTGGTCTAACCGACGACCTTCTAGAACCTACCAAGCTCAATAAGTTGTACAAAAACGTTCTGATTCAAAATAGTACATTTTTCGCGAATACGGTTGCATTAAATATATTCGAAAACAGAAAGGAACTCAAAAGATACGGAGAAATTCTTAGAGGCAAACATGGTTTTGATGATATTTTAGCACATCATGATACGACATATTCACATTACTTAAATTTCCTGTATCTGAATCCCAGAGATCTCGGTAGTTCAGAATTTGATACGAGAAACCCAAAGGGCCTGAATTACGGCGGCATTGGTACAGCCATGGGCCACGAGCTTTCCCACGGTTTCGACACTCAAGGTTAGTATATCAATAATGATCTTATAAGACCTCGAAATCATAGAAATCGCCAGCTTTTTTTCCAGTGAAATCTTCGAGGATGAAAATCCATCATAATCAGAAACCTTTTTAATCTTTTAATATTGAAATCGATAAATGAAAACTTCATTACATTTCCGGAATTTTTAAAGTTGTAGAATTTCTTAATTGGAGACTAACTTTTGCCTCCGATTAGGTATCTAATTCCCTTTTGAAGTGGATTTTGTTAAGAAGTTCTCACATCCATTACGTCATATCAAGTACAAGTTTATTTCGTCAAAAGATTGGCTGATAGCGTTAGTTTTATTCCAGGAATATTGTTTGATTCTGCCGGCGATCAGCATACTCGATATGGAATCGATGAAACTGTGAAAAATCAATTCTTTGAAAAATACACTAACAGATCGGTATGTTTTGATGATCAGTACAGTGGATACGAAGTCGATAACGTGCCCGTAGATGGAGAAAAAACTTTAAGTAAAGACATTGCATCAAAAACGAATGTTTTTGTTATGAATTGATTACCAATATGTGAAGTTTTCAGTGCGCAAAGTTGAATATATTTTTTTAAGTACAGACGAAAATATTGCTGATAACGTGGGACTGAAAATCGCATATCAAGGTTACCTTTCAGCGATGAATGATGAGGACTCTATAAATTTGCCTGATATTGGAATGACTGATAGTGAATTATTTTTCGTCAGATTCGCCCAGGTATGTTTCGTTTTTGACTATTTGGTAACAAATATTCTTTAGATTAGGAATTCGCAATTGTTCCATTTTCTGAGATCATGTTGTTTGTTTATTCATTGAATCCGCATCACAACTACGGACTCAGAAAAGTCCATATTTTTTTTGCCTTGTTTGTCTGGAAAATCGGTATCACTCTCTTCGAGGCCTGATTTGTCAGAAAAACACATGTTTCACACTAGCTCCAGAACACATAGTTGATAGTGCGATTAGTTTGCGTACAACTATAACATAATTAATCTATCAGTCAATTTTTCATGTATTAAGAAAAATCGCATGCTCAGAAAATAATAAATCTATAAATTACTATATTTGTCGAATTGCAGTATTGGTGCTCAGTGGCAACGCCCAGCTTTAATAGATGGTGGCTGAAAAGTCATATACATGTGCCAGATAAAATTCGCGTAATTGGCACGCTTTCAAATTCTGAAGATTTCTCCCAAGTGTTTAATTGTACACGTGGCTCAATAATGAATCCAGAACAAAAATGTGATCTATGGTGAAAATTATTTTGTGAAAAACCGTTCTGGGATATCAACAGATGTACTCCGCCAACAACTTATTTTATAATAACGAGAAATGTAATTGAACAATTACAATCTAGATCACTATTATCGTACCCAATAAAAGAAAATGATACAAAATGATGTTTCATTAGTACTAGATTATAAATCCAAATTTTCCTTCTACTTAATCGTCTATTCCTTCTTTATCGGAATAAAGTTGCACTTTCTGGGGGTCATTCGTTTTTTTTACAGAGTGGCAGTTGACTAGGATTTGAAATAAAAGGTCTTAGAATTTTTCTTAAGATCGTTTTTTACTCGGAAGTTGTTGAATGACCTTGTTAATACATGAATTTTGTACGATGTCAAACAAGATATTATGTTAATACTACCGTTAACGGCGTATGAACATAACACTATCTATCGATTTTTATAGTTTACCACCTTCAAGCTCCCATTAATTTTCTCAGCTTAAATCAAATGATACAAAATTGTTAAAAAAGTTGAATGTATTATTTCGCACATGTATATATTTGTATCTGACGTTTACTATTTTGTGTTTATATAGTTGTTGTTCATTAATTTTCTTATTAATGTCGTTTATTCATTTATTCATTTGTCTATTCGTCAATTTGAAGAAAACTTTTTTCTCTGTATTTTAAATTCTAGACAAGAATTGACGTCATGCAACAGCAATTATTGGAATTTTGTTTGCAAATATTTTTCTCTCATAAATTTATGCAATTGTTATCAATATGATACTTGCACATGGAAACTTTTGATGTGCTTCACAGGGATTCAAATAGATGGACAGAGGTGAGGGAGGTGGGGCAAGGATCCATGTCCCCACTACAAATTTTCCTATGTTCAATCTTGAAACCATAGTGTTATACAATTAAAACATATAAATATAGTGAAAAGATGGAAAAAATTGTTTCTTGGGCGAAACAATTTTTGATCTGTAACAGTATCTAAATCACATTTTAAAACCTAAATCCTCTAAGTTTACATATTTATTTGAAAATTCATTTAGAATTGACAAGCAAAATTTTATTATTTTTGTTATTTTTCCAATAATTTGAATTGTTTTTATGTATGAAGTATTTTTTTATTTGTCAATGTACATGGTATCCGTTCCGAATAGTGTTATCGCCGAAAACGTGTATTACGCTTAAATTCATATTTTTCAATGATTGGCGATTATCGAAAAATCAAACTTCTATTTAATATCCATCTGATGAATAGAAAGTCCTTAAAATTTAAAAATGTTAAAAAAGATCTCGAATATCACTAAGTTCTTCCGATAACTCTAAAATATTTTTGAAAAATTCAGAAAGATTATGAAAAATTTAACAATATTCATGAAAATTGTATGAACTTCTGGAATGTTATAAAAATTCGTATAGTATTTTAGAATTGTCCATAAATATGAAATATTTCATGATGCTAGGAAGTTTACGAAAACTACATAATTTTCTAGAAAGTTATGGATATCGCATAGAAAATTCTCGAAGATTCCAGAAAGTCGCAAAGCATTTTAAAATATTTTATGAAGATGTAAAATGCTCTGGATCAATTTTCTATATCATTTAAGAAATTCAATAAGTTTACTGAATGGAAATTTTATCCTTTTTTTTATGGATGGGATTACCAAATAGGGAGCCCCCCCTTACAAATGAGAAAAAAATTAGCAACAGTCTACTTATATCGAAGCCGATGATAATTGCGAAGCTTTGAATGTTTTTTTTATCAATCTAATGAGAATGAAATTGTATTTAAACGAGCCATAATCGAAACAAGCATTTTATATTTGTTCGATGCGTAATGTAGGTTAACCAATACAAAAGCGCCACCTAGTATTTACACCTCTACCTACACTTTTTACTGTTAAAAAATTTTAAACGGATTTATACGATTATCAGAAATCAATTGCTTACTCTGACTCAACCCGGTTGAGGTCAATCGGCGCACATAACATCAACGTATTTCGTCAAACTTACTACTTCAAATCCCGCTTTTCGTATGTGGTGCAGTCTTGGAGATCGAGTCGAGGAAAACTGAAAAGGTAACGCACATTGATACTTAATAAATGACAATAATTTACAAGACTCCAGCATACTTTGAAGCAGTTCAGAAAAAAGTTTTATAAATTCCAATGTAAAATATGTATAATGCGTTATAAAACATAATGAAATAGTGACAAGAATAAATGTACTGAATTATTTTCATATTTTTTTAATATAATTCCAAATATACATATACTCGTCAATAAATAATCTTTACAAAATGATGAAAGAAATTGAACATGCAATTCTGCACGAATGAATTTTTACGGTCAACTTTTCGTCAACATTATGAAGATGTTTTACTTTTTTTAAAAAAAAGCAATATAGAATTTTTCAATTTTCTATGAGGATTTCGTACACTGGAAACTCCTTTTTATGACAATTCACTTTTATGACATTTCACTTCTATGACATTGGCACATGCCGGATTTATGGCATTCTCCTCACCTCCGTTATTCCCACTCCAGTGCTCGCAACGCGAGAACGTCCGACTTTCGGACACGCGCGAGCCCTTTTATGAGACGTGGAGGGGATGGAGGAGAATGTCATAATTTCGGCGTTTTTACCATTAGTTTGACTTCGAGCCATGTAATAAAAAGGAGTTTCTAGTGTACTTAGAACACTTTTCCGAATGAATCAATTATTTCTGAATATTTTTGTTTTTACAAAATACCTAATCAAATGTGTACTTATGACCTAATAACGCACGACGCAAGAATTTTCTCCTGTTTTGAAAAACTCGAAAATTCTGTTTTGCGAAATGTAATTTCTATTTATTATTTTTTGTTTTGTCTGAACGGTAAAAATAAAATCACTTGACTTTTTTCTGACATTCTTATCACCTTATAATTTTTGTCGTCAATTAACCTTATTCCAATTTCATGAAATTATAAGAAATTCATTTATTTTTTGGTTTCTTAGAATTGTCTACACTTACCTAGTAGAAGTAAGTGTAAACAATTTCTTTCGATGCGGATACATGCACTTTTGAGTGTAAAATAGGTATTAATTAACGAAACCTTAGAAGGTTGTGCGTATAAGTGTAGTTTTCATGTGATTTGAAAATAGAAATTCAAAATTCAATATTATCAAATCTAATCTGTTTTCATATTATTGGATTAACAAGTTCATTCAATACCTTATTAATCCACTGTTTCATTATATATTTTTCTTGAAAAACGAATTTTAATGACTGAGGTTTTTGAATTTTAGTTCAAAAACAAATAAGATGTGCGGACATGGAGATAGCGATATGAATAACAAAATTGAACAAGTCTCAAAAGAATTAAATGATTAAAGTAGAAGTATCTAAAATCTGAATGGAACATCAAGAGTATGCAAAATATTGCAACTATACAAATATGAATAGAAGTTGAATGAAATTGATGAAAAATACTAAGAATAAAAATCTTTTTGAAAAAATTTTTTGGAACTATGCAATAAAAAACACTTATTTTAAGAGAATATTTTACGAACAGTGAATAAAAAAGATTATCGACAATGAAGAAATAACAATTATAAATATTCAATTCTTGAATGTGAAAGAACTTTGACTAGTCGAAATCGAATCCTGAACTAAAAAACTTTTTTGGTATTTAGACGATAAAAAAATTTTATTTCAATAGTATAATATACGAAAAAATATTAACGAATTAACTAATAGAAAATGACTACACGGAGAGAAAAATAAAGTCATGGTGACTTTGCTGCACAGTCGTCACGTCGGTGCAAATGAAAAAGTCAAGAAGCAAAGGGATGGCTCCGTTGCGCGGACGCGAGACTTGGCTCCCGCACAGTCACCACGACTGTGCACCGAAGTATAATCGAAAACTCGAAGTGCACCGTGAACGTAACTGTGCGCAGCGACGCAGCTCCTTCGTTTAACGGAGATACAGAGTCGCGCGCACAGACTTGATGGTGGTGTTGGGGAAATCAACAATTCTGTTTGACAATTCACCGATTTTCACGTCAAAAAACGAGAACGATATATTTTTGGCAGTTGCTGTCATCGAAAAATGTACCACGTATCGCAATTAATATCAAGTGTCTTTGTGGCAGGTGACAATTAGCATAAAAAGTTACAATTTCAGTGCCCCAAAGATTCGCAAAAAACGAAATTCTAAATCGCCGAAATTCAAAACGATGAAAATTGATTAAACGTGTCTTCAGCGCTGCAAATTACATAATCTCGATCTGTCGCATGAGAATAATGTTTTAAAAAATAGGATATTGTACAATATTGAAAAATAATCATCGGGAATCAATTTCAAACGCACCGTGTAGTAGATTGTTGAATAATTAATAAATTACATTCATTGAACACTAAAAGTGATTGCGAGACTAGTGAATGGTTTTGGGGAAATCAACAATTCCGTTTGACATAAATGAATTGCAATTTTTTTACGCATCCCGTATTGTATTTTTTGACAGAGGACAATATATTCCGAAACGATGGATATGATCTACTTTGTCTCATAAGACGTATTCGAGATTTGAAAAGATGTATTGAAAATTATTTGAACATTGTCTTGAATGCCAATTGGTTGAACTTGTATATAAAGAAGTCAAATAAAATTATGAAAAAGTATTGACTAGAAAATAGATATACATCCTATGTATATCCTTACCTCTAGCTCGGGCAACTAACTGCCGACTAGTGGAAAAAAATTTTTCTCAGCCAAAATAATAATTTTTTAGATGTATATACCAAATATTTTGTTAAATTAAACAAGTTTTTGCTAATGCAAGAAAATGTTTCGTCAATTCAACAAAAATTTTTTCAAACCAAAAAATTTATTTCTGGGAT
>JABFQI010000549.1:0-10789 GCA_022816925.1 Trichacis sp. ZL-2020 | reverse complement strand
TCCGCTCGCCTCGACACTTGAGAAAGTAAGGGGGTTTAAACCCCCTCCTTGTGTCGCTTACTTTCTCAAGTGTCGAGGCGAGCGGAGACGAAGATAGACAATTTTCTGCGCACGGGCCTGAGCGCACCTGCAATTCGAAAATAGATGGAGATGATTTTTGAAAATATTGAGCAGTGTCTTATAGATACTGTCAGATTCGCTATTTAGGTATTGTCAACCATCGCATTGAGCTTTTTTTTATCTGGCTTAAAAGCCATACGAAAAAGCTCCAAGAATACGTGCAATTACAATAACTAGGGCTTCACGTAGGCGTTTACGCCTACATTTCTTGAAGTTGCAAAAGTAGCAATCTTAGTAAATTTAGCAACAAGATGTTTAAAAAAAGGGATTTTGGTTTACTAACATCTTGGGCAACTCTTTGTAAACCGTCTTTTAGGGTTTGTTATAAAAGTTTTTATACACATGAATATTACCGTAACAAAAACCAATTGCGACATGGGTATAAATCTTCCAGCGCTCAGATGAATGGGCTTCTGTGATCGTTGTATTATGAATATCAAAGAGTGCGCGAAAGCAGCTCTGCTTTTATTATCGAGAAGTTCATACCATCTTATGTTGTATCCACCGTCTGCAATGCTAGAGCTTTTTCTCATTACCTCATCGGTAGTTTCAGATATGAAAAACATTGGAACTATTGCAGCAACAACTTGCGAAGAAAATCTCACGCGTTGAACAACAACGTCTGACTGAATAAATATTTAATCGATTTAGAATCTCGAGTTTTATATCTATAGAATGAATCGACTCGAGTAGTGAAGCAAAGATGATTCGGCCACACTTCACCTATTCATTTCACTTTTTAATCTGAATCATTAATGGAAGGTTGGTAATGAAGTTACCTGGTATGTATGTTGCCATGAACTCACTACTGTCGGTGATGTGAGAATCTGTTATATCCGCAGTCAATAAATTATCATTGGTAGTGTTAGAAATTACCGTATCCAGTATTGGAAACATTATAATTTAAAAAACATTTTATTTCGAAAATTATCTTATTATCATCTCAAAATATCATTGAAACATTAACATTTTGTTTCTCTTAAGTTACAGAAATCACAAAATGCTACTCACCGTCATTTCAACCTATTATTCCAATGCGATGCATTTTTAAACTTGCATACAAGTAGCGCAATGGTTCCCTGAGCAAGAATGAAGCATTTTCAAACTTAATCACACATGCTAATCAAGAATTTTTCCAATTTTTGTTGTTGAAAGGATACAAGAATGCAAGAGAAAGTTTTTTTTACCTAAGCCTAAGAACGAGTTATGCAATGATGTCCCGAGCACAAAAACTGGCATGTTGAAATTCGCACGCAAAGGTTGCCTAACTCCGAAATTCAAAAAGCTCGCTAAGTATTTCAGCATGTTTAACTGCATCAGTCGTACTCCATATTCATCCGAGGCGTTATTCGGACCTTTTCGTGTATTATGAAACTGATAAATCTTCGAAGTTGTAAACAACTGAGGCAATATTCCCCGAACGAAATAAGGTAGAAGCCTGCTACGCTTAAGTTCAGTTCAGAAGCGTCGTTCTATTGATCATACAGGAAAGATATTCACGCCGAAGTTTGAAAGCTATTAGAGATGCAATGACTCTCTGCGTAAAAATTAAAGCATGTTTAAACATGCTTGTACTTGTAATGTATCAATCGTGGGTTGGAAAACTTTATTAACAGAAATTTCGATGGCTGCCTTCCCACGCTATGACAAATTGTGCATCTATCTGACCATTTCACTATCCTTCACAACTTATAGTAACATATCTTTGTGCTTTATAGAGTTGTTTAAGTTATGGATATTGAACAGTGAAATCTTTTTTATTATAAACGAAGTTCAATATGAACGTGGTTTTTCGGACCACCGAGTGTTCCCTGGCAAGGCGACTCGGTGCTCCAAGCAACCAGAAGTCACAATCATCCGCGACGAATGGCCTGAAGGGGTAAAACTCCCTGAAAAACTCCCCTGCCGTATTCTTAGTTAAGGTCACCTCGAACACCTGGTCTCCTTGTCTTAGTTGGTCCATTTTGAGTAGGGCATGGTAATGAATCCACCCGTCTCTTCTCGTCAAATCAGGGTTGGCGTCGGCGTCAAACTAGTGAGCAGCATCCGTGGGTAATAACGTTGGTATAAGAGGGGTCTCAGCCACCTAAACGTCTGTAGGTTGTTCCAGTTTCTGCGAAATCTCCCCCCACCCTCTCAATTAAGACACCAAAGCCGCGCTTGAAGAGATTAGAGACTATTTCACGCAGTTGTTGTGGCGGGCTTTGTTCGAATTCAGAATGCTCAGCTGTAAAAAGCATATGCAACCTCTTCATGGACCCTCTTCCGCCCTCGCGGCTCACCTAGTAGCAGCGGATCAAGTCTTTCCGCTGGTCGTCAGTCTACTCCTGGTTACCTTGGGCTTTGCAAAGGTCTCCGCCGGAGCTGACACCTTTGGTTCTCTCAACACTCTCAAAAAATGATGTCTTGCCACAAGACATTTTTTGACACCATTTTCAAGACGCTTTCAGCTTTATCAAACAACAAACACGCTAAAATAAGACACTTCTGAACTGGAGACATTGATTACTTGTCATTGTGTCACATACAAAGACACGTCTTAAACACATTTTTTGCAGTGAACCCGGCTCTTACCCGATCCGACATCCGAAGATGCTGATCATTCTAGATAAAACTCGCGCGTATCGCTATGTTCTATAATATACTGCATTGATCTGAACATAGCATTTCACACTGAATTATAGAAGCCTTACTGCGCGGTGACAATCACTCGATCGTTACGAAATGGTAACCCTGCGCATTCAAGAATTAGAAAACCGCAGAGACGTCACTCACCGACAGAGATGTTGTCTGCCTTGTCGTAATTTTTTTTGCCACTAAAAGTTTAAGAAGAATCACGGTTGCTTAACTCACCGAGTCCACTCTGGCAAAGCAACTCGGTGCTCCGAGCAGTCACAATGATCCGTGGCGACTCACCGAGGAATAAGCCACAAGCGAAGTAACATCAGTGATCCAGAAGACTACACGCCCTGAGTAAACGGAGCGAGCTTGGAATCAGCGCTTTATGCATTCGGCCTGCTAAATTCAAGGCTCGTGGCTCGCAGACCGGGATGATGTTCAGAGCCTGCGTTAGCGATGTTCAGGCTCCTCCAAGAGCGCTAATGACGTGGACAACAAGCTTTACCAAATGGCCTTGGTACATTTTCCTTAATTCAGCTATAAGGTCAAGATACTTGATCTGTTCTTCGTCTTTCTTCACCCGTATAATGATCTCGGCCAGAGCCAAAAACTCAATAACGTAGATAGTATTTTCTTTGTTATCTATCAGAACGATATCTAATTTATTTGCCCAGATTTTTCTTATTGTGTGAAAACCATTGTTCCAGTAAAGTGTGGCTTTTCCGTTTTCTAACGACAGACTCTATCTCCCTAAGAGCATACGGCAGGACTGGAGTGGCGACTATCCCGTAAGAGTGTCGCAGATGGTAATACATCACTCGGAAAGCTGCATTCTGTCGGTGGATATAAGCCGATTCCGCTATAACAGGACACACGGTAAGGACAAGCATAAACGTTTCTGGATGTTGGTTGCACAACTTACATGTTGTGTCCATTATCGACTTATTCCAGACACGACGTTTCTCGAGGATGTTTACCACTCCGTCTTGGCAGACAATGATGGTACCTTCCGTCTCAGATCTCAGACCCGCCGACATGAGAAAACTAAATGTCAGAGGTACAGACAATTCCCGCTCACCGACAATTCCGAAGAATATCCTGTGAAGGGTTTTCTCGGTTTGTTTTCTCATCAGTTTGGCCTGCTCAGCAGGTTTTATGTGGGCTTTTGAGCGAGGAGGTCCTCCTCGCCCTGGCTAACATTGTGCGAGTCGAAGGTCAGATCAAGATCTTGCACTGCTATCATCAACGCTATATGAAGAAAAGCTCCATTTCCAGCGAGTTCATGATTGTGAACCATTCGCAAGTCGGTGTCTTCCGTGAGCGCGACCGTTTGCGCGGTTGACTAAACCATTCGGTCACGAAGGCGCTTCCGGCTCAAAAGACCGCGCCCTCCCTGATCATCCAGGCGTTGCTTGATGCTTGTTGCTTGATACCCAAGTACGTGTAAGTCTCTTAAACGTCTAGGTGTTTCATGACGCTTCCATCGACGAGTTGCACGCCTTCACTTACATTATCGCATCGACCTCTCTTAAGATGCATGACGGCGCACTTATCAAGTCCAAACTCCAATCCGGTATCTCGGAAAAACCGAGCCACTACTTCAAAAGCAATGTTGAAGTCAATTCCGCAGGGTACGTACAGGTTAAAATCATTCATAAACAGATCGTGAGTGACCTCGTGCACCCTATTGCCTGGGCGGCCGCACATACATTCCAAGTTTCACGGAGTGCGAAAGACAGCAGAAATAGCGAAATGCAAAAGAGTGAAGTACCAATTGAGTCTTACTGGAACACGCTCTTGCGATCGGTGACACTGTTCGTCGTCACCTTTTGGACACCGGATCGTATGGTAAATTTGGTTTTCCAGGAATACATGAGTCCTCTTATTCAGTCCAATATATTCGAGTGAATCAGAAAGCATTTCAACAAGCACATGACAAACTCTTGCGAAGTGCTGTCGAACGCCTTCCGATAGTAAATCCAGGCGATCGACAAGTTGCGCTTGTAGAAAACCGCAAATCGGCAGATTGCTCTGTCAATCAACAAATTTTCGCTGCAACTTGCCGTTTTGATTACCACGACTCATGTATCTCCCGCCATACCGGCTCAATGGTGTCAAATATTCTGTTTTTTTGGGAAAACATTGCGTCACTTTTCTAAAAGTTCGACAATTCACTATATATACGAAAAATGAGAAAAATAAAGATATTTTCGAACCTCAATCAATCAAAAATTGTAATGTTTTGAATATAATAAGTAATCATTAATGATAAGTTATCAACGGCAAATACAAGAGGTTCCAACATTGCCGACAGTAGTGCTTAGCCACTAGTAGTAATAACAGGTTCCTTCATTCCCGACGATGGTGAGTTACCGACAACATATATAACAGATTATTTAATTACCAATAACCTCTACTCTAGATCACGTTGATAAATTGTGCCGAGCCATATTGACGTTACTATCGACTGACATAATTATATTGAGTTGTTCATTACTACTACGTTTGTGCAATGACGAGAAGAACTTTTCTTTGATGGTGCTGTGAAATCTAACTTATGGATGCAAAATGCAAAGAACATTAGTGGCATATGCATGATTAAAATACATGTAACATAGAGGCTGCATATATGTAACTTTAGCATGTATTTTGCATTCATCTTGCATATATATATATATATATATATATATAGCCTCTATGTAATATCCATAGAACATTTAACAGCCTCAGACAATTCTATTATTCGTTATAAAGCTTTGAACAATTATGTAACTTTCTTAAACATTTCAAAACTTTCTACAATTATGTAAGACTAGAACTTCTCGAAAATTATAACATGCAGGAGACATAAATGCAAGGTACGTGCCGTTTATACCTAATAATTTTTTTGAGTATTCGTCAAAGATGACTTTTAAGGGAAAAAACATTGTGTGCGAATTAGTTCTGAGAAATTTATGTTATTACCATCAACGCCGCATTTAACGAAAAACACATGAAAAGTACTGAGAAGATCATTTGATCAAGAATCATTGTGTTTAGAACGTCGTCCAAGTTTTTCACGAATTTCGCTAAAATATTGTACCGTTTGATGTTCATATACAGTCGCTGCAAACATTTCCATTCATAACGCACACGAGCTTGATCCGCTCTGATTTCGAAATTACTTATGTCACTTCCCCCGATTGCTTTTTCTACTTGATATCTTAAAGCTCTAAATTGACAACTGGAATGTAAGCATGTTACACACGTATAAAAATCAATCACCATATGTGTTACGACACAGCAATACAGGCTGATTATCTGGAAAAATATTTGATTTTGATTAGTTCTTATCTTTTGAAGAATGAAAATCTATAAATGAAACAAAATCTATGCTACAATAATTGGGTTAGACGTCATAGAAAATCATATATCACACACCTTGGAGTATAGCCATCAACATTCGACATATGTTTGACCTATGAGTGCACATTCCATGTACACTCAGAGAAAAAATTTTGTCGATTCATAAAATGATGGTTTTGTATACTCCACAAATTTTTTGTCGCGTCAAATATTTTTAGTTACATTCGACAACATCTTTTCTTGAATACCCGCGCGGGAATCGCGATTGCAACTTAAACCGACTCTTGCCTTTGGTAGTGGTATCAGTTACTAATTGGAATACCCTTTACTAATTTGAATACTGTCTTCTAATGATGACAATAACAAAAATGGAGTTACTTGCTACTAGACACCTACTACTAACTTGATCACTTGTCGTTGATCAAGGCAACTGTCACTAACTTGGGCATTCATTATAATGTCAGGCATTTGTCACCAATTGGGATACGTTCTGTTATTATGGATAATCTGTCTCTATCTGGGACACTCTACATTATTTTAGACACCGGTCAATAATTGAGGCATTCGTGACGAATCGCGACACTTGTTACTAATTAGTTCGTTTTCCAGTAACTAAGATACTTGCTACTAATTGGGATACCTGCCACTAATCAGCACATTTGCAATTATACCTGTCACTAACTAGAAAACTTGACTTTATTTTGGAGTCCTATCTCCAGTTGAAACAATTGACATAATTTCAGGCCCTTGCTATAAATTGGGACATCTGTCACTAATTAAGTCATATTATACCGACGGGTCCACTCATTACTAATTAAGACATTCGCCAGTGACGTGGATAACTGCCACTGCTTAGTACACTTAGGATTCTAATTGGGATACCTATCACTAATTAAAACATCTGCTTTTGCGTAGATGTTCTGATTTTCAAGCTCGTGAAATCGACTCCGTCTCCCACTACTCGCACAATGTACTTTTGTCTATTCAACGAAAACTTGAAGTAATTGACAAAACGACTTGTTGAATCAAAAAAATTTTTCACCATAAGCAGATTTTTCCAATATTTTATATATAATCTACCTACATTATACCTGTATTCCACAAATAGGTAATTCTTGATCTGTAAGTAAAGAAAAATGATATAAATACACTAGAAACTCCTTTTCGTTACAATTCGCTTTTGTTACATTTCACTTTATTTACACCGACAAGTTTCGCATTGGTTACATCCTCCTTACTTCCCTTATACCCACTCCAGTGCTCGCAACGCGAGAACGTCCGACTTTCAGACACGCGCGAGGCTTGTTATAATACGTGGTGGGGGTGGAGGAGAATGTAACCATTCCGAGTCGTTTACCTTTCGCTTGATTTCAAGCCATGTAAATATTTCGAGTTTCTAGTGTATGTAATTTAGGAGGCAAAACACGTCAAGTGTACCCGCCTCAAAATCTTCATCCCTCCGATTTTAGCGAAACTTTGGAAACTTGTTCTACTAAATAGTAACATGAATTATGCAAAATAAATAGAGTAAATATTGACGCGAGTTACAGAGGGTCGAAGTTTTAGATTTTTTTGTGCCCTCCGTTTCCCATCGAATTTAAGTCTAATAATATTATGGTTCGACAATTATCACAACGAGTGTTTTCCGCAGGGTTTTTTCCGTACTTTTCGATAAAAAATTCAAAAATAATTTATAATCAATATTTATGTCGAAAAAATCGATTTCAATTTTCTTTTTGATTTTTTTTCATATATCGCCATTTTAGGGATTTATTTTTATTGCCCTCTAATTGAAGCTTGGACTTTTTCTTTCAAAATCATGTCTATCATTTGATGGAAACAACTCTCACCAGTGAATTTCGACCTTGAAGCTGGCACGCCCCGAACGCGCTGATCCGCCCGAACATGCTGATTCACTGCAGCGCGGTGTGGTTTATCAGCATGAAATGTTTTATTCCATTTACACTTGCAAAAAGAAATCATGTCAAGTATTTGAAATGTATTATTCATCAACATAACTAATACGGGAAATACAGTTTTATAGTCGTGTCGAAAACAGCATCATAATTCATCACGATATTTGCATTTAAATATGCTATTTCCCAATTTTTAAATAGCATTTCGTAATTTTTTTCCGCAGTGTAATATATATAATTGGTAAAGGCTAAATCGTTATTAGTTTTATTGGAATTCTTCATCTGGATATATAAAGTTATTTATAAAAAACCCGGAATAATAAGAAAAACCTGCAATAATTAAAAAGTGCTGACGATATTCGTGTTAGACGATTATTTTTTGGTATTACGTCTCGTCGAAAATCGGAAACAAAATCTGAATTGCGCTACTGTTTCTTACTTCGTACAGTTACTTTTGGAAATACTTCAACATTAGTTTGAAAGGAATATTTTTTCATTTGGTGGAATTTTTGTGTTCCTGGAATAGTTTTTGCGGAATCAAATCGATCTTACAATTCACTAGCTGTTTTTTATGAGTATCTTCGAAACTGTACGATATTTGTGTTTCTTTTGAGTTTGCTTTGGCCTAACGATAAGAAGCATCGCAATCAAAAATTTGGTTCTCCGACGAAGCTTGTAAACTTGCATGCATTGCAGTTTTTTTCAAGTTTCCATCAATACCATCACATGAACCTTTGCCATATGCAAACACATGAAAACGCGACTCGGGTGAGATATCTATTTCTTGATGTAGAAGATCTTGGAAGTTGTACTTCGAAAATCAAAGAAAATATTCCTTCCAAAGTAATGTTGAAGTAATTCTATAAGCAACTGTACGAAATAAGGAACAGTAGCGCAATTTGAATTTCGTTTTATGTTTTTGACGAGACGTGAAATCAAAAATTTATGTTCAAACATGAATATCATTAGCACTTTTCAATTATTGCTGATTCATTCCATTATCCGTGTTTTTTATAAATAGCTTTTTGTATCTAAATGGAAAATTCCCATATAATTAATTTTTGCAATTAGCATGTCACAAGAAGTCCCTATTTCCCTTTTTTTTATAGAAAAAATCCTGCGGAAAACACATATTGCGTTTTTTTTCGAACCACAATTTATTATAGAACTTGAAATTCGACGAAAAATAGTCTAAAAAGTTGAGCCCCTGTATTCCGGCAATCCATTTATATTTCTTCTCCCCATTTTGCACAATTAATGTTACAATTGAGTGTAAAAAATTCCAGATGTTTCGTCAAAATTGGAAAGATGAAGCTTTTGGGGTGGATACATTTGACGTGTTTGCCCCATATGTGAAACAAAATTAAAATCTATACTTATAGGTCAAATATAGCAAAAATTTATGTCAAATATTAGTGTTTTGTCTCCAAGGGACACCCAGTTTATACGGTGATCAGTGATTTTTTAAACGATCTTCCAATTATCTCGTACCCATGATCAAGTTTCACTACGAAATGTAATCTTTGAAGGTAAAAAAAGATCTAATTCTGTGATGCAAAATAATGACGTTACCTAAGAAAAGGCATCTAGTCGTCCAAAAATTCTATTTCAATGGTCAAATTAAATTTTAAAAATCGTTATCCCAGTCATCAAATTGTTTTATTGCCAACGTTTCGACCTCCATCAGTGAGATATTTATCAAGGCTACAATATGAAAAAAGTCGCGATAATAATAATTCTTGAAACAAGACATTATAATTGTTATAGTATCGACAAGGTCATAAACTAGACTTGTTTAATGTATATAAATGTTTATTAGAAAGCAACTCTTGTTTACATCGTGTTGGTACGTGCACTGGCAATCAGGCTTGCCAATGATACAAAGAGGTGTTTCTCTAGTCATATCCATGACAATATTGAAAAGATCTTTTCGAATGACGTACCGTAATGTGACTATTTATAACAAAATGTTTTCCTTTTTTTGTATTACTTTGGAAACAATACATCCGAGAATACTTATTATATATAAAATTGAAAATAACAGTTCCTCTAGACATGTCCATGACATCTTCCTTTTTCTTCAAAAAAAAAATAACAATCATGATAAAAAAAACTAGAGAAACTGGATAAAAAAATTATTTTATTAAAGAAAATCATCAATACATTACAAAGTCTTTGAACCGCGATTGAATCGGAGCGTTTCTTGATGGTTTCCTGGGTAAGATTGGGTTGAAATTTTGACTCGCGCTTGGGAGATTTTTTTCCGTTTTTTTTATTGTTTTTCTAGTGTATGATGCTAAGGGATCGTCCTAAACGTGTCCGAGATCGGAAATGGATTTCCGGTATGAAAACCATTTCGAAGTGATCCCTGGTGGACTGAGGTTCACCCGATTGGCTTGGGGTTGTTACCCTCTTTCCTTCATTCCTAGTGGACTGCGGTGATTTCAGCTGGAGAGTTTGGAGCCTCTGGAAGTGAAAAGAATAAATTCTTTGGTATTGTCTGGATCTTATTTTATTTGGTATGTTTCTCCAATGGAACAGAGCGAACCAAAGATCCCCGTTGATGTCAACAGTTTTTTGGAGTTTTTTTTTTTTAATTTTAACTGCCGTTTAGGCTTTTCCGTTTGCTCTCTTCTTTTTTTTGTCTGAGTTACCAACCTTGAACCTCCGGCTTTTCCCTAGTCCTGCCTTAATTTATTTTTCAAATATTTTCCCTTTTTCGCTGCTTCCTCCCTTTGGTTTTCCTGCACGCCTAAACTTTTTTTTCCTCGTTTCTTTTAGGTTTTCGC
>JABFQI010000548.1:0-10818 GCA_022816925.1 Trichacis sp. ZL-2020 | reverse complement strand
CCCAATTTTTGTCAAACCCAAAAGAACACTATATATGATGATGCATAGCTGATTGACTAGAAATAAAATTCATGTCCAATTTTAAAATTTTTTCATCATTCTACAAATAAATTAACGAAGAACAATCCATTGAAGGTCAAAGGAATTCATTCACTGGAAAACGATTCTTTTCCCGAAATTCAAACGAGAGAAGATCGTTTCAAGGTTTAAGGATTTCTTTGGAGTTTGAAGTTAATGCTTTCTCCTGTCAAATGTTTTTTCACATAATGTTGGTTTTACTCAGGTGTACTTTTTTTCTAGCGACGACAGATAAATGATTTACAAACATTTTGATTTTCTAAATCTAATTTCAAACACCTCAAGCAGTTTTGTCGGACAATTATAATTTATTGAGTGTTCAAACTGTGAGATTAGGTCTATGAATTTTTCATTGTTGACATCCAAGAATGATGAGACCTAGAATCAAATCAATAAACCTAACATTAAGTTGAAATTCCCGCAATGGTCACATAATTTTTTGTATTGCCCAGACTAAATTGAATGGGTTGCAAGTTTTCACCAATGGGAAAGTATTAAGTGTAAATATTTCGCGGAGGGAAATTATTTATTTATATTTACATGATATTAAATCTATCAACAACTTGCTTGGAAAATTCATATTTGCCGAAGTTTTTACGCCTTATTTGTATAAGACTTTTGTCTAATTTTCTAAAATAATTAAACACAAAGTCGAATGTTGTAAAAAAAAAGATTCTCCGAATAAATTTTTTCAACTTTTTTCAGAATCAAATGCAGTCCTCACAATGTCTTCAATCATTGTTGAAAACTCACTTTTGTGGGATAAGTGTTCTAGACGTTTAAGGTTCAAATATTTTAAAAAATGTTGTGCTCGAGAAGCTGTCAGAGGACATAAATTGACTTTTTGGCATGGAGTATGGATTTTCGAGTGCAGAATGCAATGTAGGACCAAATAACCCCATCATTATTTTTGGGTCTTTATTTATTGTATGTTATAAACTCGGTGACATTAAAATACTATTCTCCATACAGTAGAAATAATTGACATTGATGTATTGAATGGGAGAAAAATGAGAATGATCAAAAAGGTAATCTTCAATAAAAATTTGCTTCGGCACATTGTAGATATTGATAAGGCGAATGAGTAAAAAAGTGTGTCGGGATCATCATTTGTTCATTATTATATTTAAGTAACTGAGGACTGTTTTCTGCATCTTTCTCGAAGTGTACTCATTTTTCCATCACAAATAAATTGGTTTTCGATACGTTAATTACTTTTTCGTCTCGAAACTGGTTATCTTTTCTTCATGACATGACATTCTTTTTTTTATTACAAAATAATAAGCAGTGGAAAAAAACGCTATTAAATAAAATGTCTCCTTATAAATTCATTGTACCTCTTAAAGTTTCATGAGGAATTAAATAAAGATATAATTTATCTAAAATATCTTTTGTAATTGAATCTGTCGTGGAGGTTAAAAATTAATGATGTCACGGGGAATAATTCTACAGATTTATCTGCAAGTCGACAATCATATTTCGTTAAGAGTACAGAGACATATAGTTGCATCAGATTACGATGATGATCTACATAAAACTATGTAAATTGATTTATTTTGGGACTAGTTCTTTTAATGCTTTACATTTTTGTAAAATCAAATTCATGTTATCTTTTTCAGCTTCGTTTGAAATATTTTATCAGGTATGTTATTGCTGGCTCATGAATTAATTTATAGAATTACGTAAAAATATTAAAAAGTACACTAGGCACATTATTTATACATTAGTATATTCAAATTATTAACGCAGTTTTCTGCATCTTTCTGTATGTGAAGTTATTTTTAAATCATGAATAACTCAGTTCGAATTACATAAATTTTATGTTTTTCTCGAGAATGATTATCTTTTCTTGATTACGTTAAGCCTACTTTTTCTTAACGAATAATAATAAAGATTGAGGAAAAAAAGCGTTAAAGCGTTGGAGTCAGTGTATAACTTTTTACTTCAAGTTTTGAGAAAAGGATCAAACTGTAGGTTCAATGAGTTACGATACCATACATATAAGTTTAACACCTTCTTCACTTTAGAAAATTGGCCATCGAACTCTGCATCTTTCAAGCTGCATATACTAAGAGCGTACTGGGTTACTCAGGAACAAGTCCAATGCATTAGACATTGGACTATCAAACTGAATCTCGAGGTATTAGGGTTAAACAAAATGAATAATGTTTTAAATCCTGGCAAAGATGAAATTTTGCTGCCTCCTGGTGACGAATTACCTCCGAGTTGTACATGTAACGGAAAAGTCAAAAATTGTGAAAGGTTATCATGCATTTGTACACGACTTTCTATTTCTTGCTGTACACTATGCTACTATCACAAAATTGAAAATCAGACATGTATGAATATCAGGGTTTAATATATGAACGAGGCTTTGAATATTATTTTTGAATCTCTAAAAAAATTATAGTTTATGTGGAACTCATTATATTGTCCAAATATCCCTCTAGTTTTATAAATTATTCATTGCTAACATTAACAAGAAACGTTATTCAATTTATTGTATTACAAAAGTAAGCTTATGTCGACCAGTGTTCCAGAGTAACAAATTGAATTCAAAATTACAATTTTTTCTAATTTTTATTAATTTTTACAATTGTTCACTAAAAAAATTCACATTCTAATTTAATAAATTATTGATTTTTCCTATATATTTTGAATGAATCATAAGAATTCGCTGTATTCGTGTACGTGAACATTCGTTTCGCGCCATGTGTTCGTATACATAGTACCCTCTATATGCGGGATTTCCTGTTTTAACCATAACAAAAAACCATAGTTGACTCACTTGATTGTACAAAAAAATTCTTCGAAGCAGGAGAGTAGGATTGGATGGTTAAAAAAAACTTGAAAAAGCGCGAATAAAAAAGCGGGTTTTTCAATAACAATCCTTGGTATATCGTGATGCTCACGATTTTTTGATTGTTTATTAATTATTTACTCGAAAACGGCACATTCTACATAAAAAGTTAAAAGAACCTTTTCGATTCAGAATAAACCAATTCAGTGGAAAGTATTTTTTCCGAATAGAAGAAGTTAATTTTTCGATTGTTAACTTAATTTGTTTATTTAAAAAAATTGACCACTTTAACGAAAAAGTACCCAAAATACTCTTCTTTGGGGGGTTGAAAAATTTCATTTTCACCAGGGTACTTGCGGCGACCTCGCATGTCCAACAAAAAGTGTTATTTGGGCTTAGTTCATAAGAAATCGGACATTACGTGCTGATTTGAATCTATCATTCATAAATTATCACTTTCTTATTTTTCAGGGTTCGAAATGAGTTGGATGTCCTTACAACGATTATCGTTCTATTCATTTTTCTACAATCAGACCATTCTTTCTTCCAATAAATCATATTTAATTAATTTAATTATCCTCCGGATTACAATATCTTTTAAACTCAAGTTGAAATAATTCAAAATAAGAGTTATCGTTTGATAAGCTATCCGATTTATCTGGTATTTAGTGGGATCAATAAAAATAAGACTATTTGTTTAATTCTCGTTTTTTTTCGAGTGCAGTTATTTTTCCATCATAAGTAAATTGGTTCTGAATATATCAGTTTGCTGTTTTCATCGAATCTGCTCATCTCCGTTGATGAAATGGGGCATTTTTTTCTATCAATAATAAACCTTTTCTTTTTTTTAGTTAATGGATGAAGAATATAAATTTTATTTCTTATGCTTTGAAAAATTTAATCAACTTTACTCATGAAAGGAAATACTTTGATAAAACCATTATCATTACCCAAAATTTTTGCCATTTTTATTTTAACTAAAGTTATTGATCCGATATTGATAATGTAGAATTCACTCTATAGTTAAATATATTTTAGTAGAAAAAGAATATTATATTAATTATGTGTGGAAAAATGATTAAATAATTAAGAACAATCAAATGAACAGGTCCAAAAGAATTCCCAATTACCTTCAGCCCTAGAAAAACACCATAAATGATGAGTCACAGCTGATTGAACAGAAACAGTAATTAATGTTCAATTGAAAAATTTTTTCATAGTTTTATTTATTATTCATCTATGAACAGTCCATTGAACGCCAAAGAAATCTATTTACTGCAACAAATTTTCATTTTGAAATTTTAATGAGAGAAAAACGTACTACGGTACATGGAGTTCTTTTGAGTTAAAAGGAAATGTTTTCCGTATTCAAAGTTTTGTTTTTTTATGTTAGTTCTATAACGTAAATGTACTTTTTTTATAGTGACGCCAGCCGTATGATTCACAAACATTTTGATTTTCTTCATCTAGTTGTAAACACCTCAAGCAGTTTTGTCGTACAAATATAATTCATTGAGTGTCAAACTGTAAGAGTAGGTCTATTAATTTTTTAGTATCGACATATAAAAAATATTCAACCTAGAATTGAATCAATCAAAAAAACATAAAGTTAAAATTTTTGCAATGATCACATAATCTTTTGTGTTGCTCCGACTTAATTATATGGGTTGCAAGTTACCACGAATGGGACAATCTAAAGTATAATCATTTCGCGGAAGGCAAATTGTTTATTTATATTCCCATAAATGTAAGCCAATCAACAACTTGTTTGAAAAATTCATAGTTGCCGAAGTTTTTACGCCTCATTTTTATCAATTTTTTCCCTTTTCAAAATGATCTAAAATTAATAACCACCAAGTAAAATTTTACAAAAAAAAAGATTCTTCGGATAAATTTTCTCAATTTTTTCAGAATCAAATACAATCCTCATAATGTCCTCAATCATTGTTGAAAACTCCCTTTTGTGGGATAAGTGTTATAGACGTTTAAAATTCGAATATAAAAAAAAATGTTGTGCTCCCGAAGCTGTCAGAAGACAATCAATTGGTTTTTTGGCGTGGAGTATGGATTTTCGAGTGCAGAATGCAATGTAGGACCAAATAAGTCCAACATTATTTTTGGGTTTTTATTTATTGTATGTTGTAAATTCGGTGACAATAAAATATTCTTCTCTATACAGTATAAATGATTGATATTGATGGATTGAATAAGAGAAAAATTGAAATAATTAAAATGGTAATCTTCAATAAGAATTAGCATCAGCACATTGTGGATATTCATAAGGCGAATAAGTGAAAAAGTGTGTCGCGCACATCATTTGTTCATTAGTATATTCAAGTTATTGAGGACTGTTTTCTGCGTCTTTCTCGAAGTGTGCTCACTTTTTCATCATAAATAAATCGGTTTTCGATACGTTAATTACTTGTTTGTCTCGAAACTGTTTATCTTTTCTTGATGGCATGACATACTTTTTTTTATTGAAAGATATTTAACAGTGAAAAAAACGCTTTTTAATCAAATGTCTGCTTTTAATTTCATTGTTCCTCTTAAAGTTTGATACAAGATTAAATGAAGATTGCATTTTTCTAAAAAATCTTTAGTAATTGAATCTGTTGTGGACGTTCAAAATTAATGATGTCCCGGGAAATAATTCTACAGATTCATCTGCAAGTCGACAATCATATTTCATTAAGAGTACAGAGATATACATATAGTTGCATCAGATTACGATGATAATCTTCAAAAAACTATATTAATTGATTTCTTTTGGGACTAGTTCTTTTAATGCTTTACATTTTTAGAAACTCAAATTTATGTTATCTTATTCAGCTTCGTTTGGAGTATTTTACCAGTTATATTATTACTGGCTCGTGAATTAATTTGTGGAGTTATGTAAAAATGTAAAAACTGTGTCAGACACATCATTCATACATTAGTGTATTTAAATTATTGAGGCAGTTTTCTGCGTCTTTATGGCAGTAGACTTATTTTTCTATCATGAATTAATCAATTCGGAAAACATCAAGAATCATTCCCGGTTCTTCTTGAAACTGATTATCTTTTTTCCATTACATAAAGCCTAAGTTTATCTATAACTGATAAGTGTTATTGTTGTTTTCAAAGAATTTAACTGTCTCTTTAAAGTATACAAGTAACAGATAATCTTTTACCGTTCTCATTTTTCTGAATAAGTTTGTTTTTTCTGATAGCTTTCTAGTTCATACTTAATAAGGGTCGGGTATAATGTATTTAAAAGTGATTCTGATGGCACTGAAAATTAATTTTAATACGCGATCCCATTTATTTGCTATCTACCAATTGAAGCTTCGATAATACAAAACTTAAATTATATTAAAACGAATAAAATAATGACAGGTTATTAAAATGTTGGCTGATAACCGGTAAAGCTTATCTTGAATGTCGAGACAACATTAGTCGTATATTATATATAGTTCAGTTTACTCTGCAGAGTCAGTTACGAATCATAGTTGCTGCAGAGCTCATCGAAATGATTACGATTTTGTGCTTATTGCTATTTCATGGCGTTGTTTTCGCCTCGGATAGTAATCACAAGGAAAAAATTTTGGAATTTTGGAGAAGCCAGGATAAATCATTCAACTTGAGTTACCCGGAAAATGTCGTGCTACTGCTGGGAAATCCCGGTGTTGATATACGAACTTTGTCACTGTTGATAACTGGCGCTAAAATGAACTTTGTTAGAACCTGCAATAATAGTGGTTATACTTATGTATACGATGAATATCATGAGGATGAATGTTATTATCAACTTCAAGACAATAAAAATCATATTGGTGTCAAGGCAAGTTCTTCGAATACTATAGAGCCTGAATTATTGTTCGATCCAGAATATAACACGACGTACTGCGATTGTTCGGGTTTGACAGAGACAAGATCGCCAAAACATGAAACTGCAAATGCATACTTTTTTTATAAATTGTTGCGACATGCCGAATCGTTGAAAACTGTTTTTGTCGTCGACTACAACTGGATCGTAAATAACGGAAGTTGATCTAAGATATTGGATACAGTGAAATATGCAGTGACATTGCTGAAAAACATAGACAAATACAAAGACGGAATATCTATGATTATCACTAATGTAAAAGCATCCAATTCTTCAAAAGTCATCACAGATGCAGTCCATTTTCTAAAAAAAATTAGAGAACAATTTCACGATGACGCATATGGAGAAGATCTGTCAAAAGATGAGTACAATTTTATAGAAGAAAAAATTATGTTTCTCGATGTCATAGTAAGGGAAAATCCAAAAAAAAGTCGAAGAGTATAGAATAGAATAGCGATATTACATTCTATAGAGTTCATATCACTAGCAGAAAAAAGTCGTATACCACTGGAGCTGAGCGTCATCAAGAAAATGATCAATTATGATACGGAATACATTCCTACAGAAGAAAATTTTGATATCGTGCCTGCTATTACCAACGCATCAAAGAAGTACTTGACCAATGTTAGTGAAGCATTACTTGAAAATAGTCTTCCAAAAACCCTTTTGAATACTTATGACGAAATCAAACAACTGTATGATGAGCTTTTCAATAACTTTACCGATATCATAGAGCTGCATAATACAGTCATAAAAGACAGTGAAACAGTAGCAAAAATTTTAGGGGTGAATGATTTGCATTATTTTCTGGAAGAGGTTATAAGTTTTGTGAGGAGATTGAAGACCGACGTATCAACTGATCCTCTGAGTGAACTCGATGATTATCTAATTTTTGCTACGAAAGTTACGGGTATCGAAGTATTGTCCACTCCACCTCAATTATCTACGATCTGGACCAATTTAACAAGTTACGTCAGAAAAAAAATTAACAATTTATTTCCGAGTTCACGAAGAATTTTTTGCAGATTCGAATCCCAACGGACATAAACAACATACTTAATTCTATCGAAAACTTTTATGTTGAATTAGAGGAAAATATCATTGACATGGATGTGATTCTCGAGACATTTACATACGGTTACAGAAACTTGACGAAAATTGATATTACGGATCTTCGAGAGTTGGTATCCACGTAAATATTTTGGGGGTCAACGTATCAGTTAGTATGGTAGGCATAATACTTCTACATTCGAGTACAATAGAGTTCTTGAAATATTTGAATAAATATATTCCTCCAAATTGGTCAAAGGTTGTCAACAGGCTGCAAAGAATTACAAATGAACTATTGAGAGACAGAAAACTGTATCATTTTTGTATTGATTTGTATGAGAGTTTATCAAAATCAACATTCCAAAAGTACAAACGGGAAATTCATCGAATTCTTGCTGGGGTTCGCAACGGATTCTCTGAGGCAAATACAAATTTAGCTATCTATAAAATATTGGACTACAATGATAAATATATGAATGACACTGAATATTTATTTGTGACTACATATGATCTCGATTTGTTAAAGAAGTTTTTGAATAATGTAAGCCAAAGTCCCGATGTATTATGCTCACCGGACAATAAATATTAGATTGTCATTGGAAAAATCGTAAAAGTCAGTAAAGTTATTCATTCAGCATGTTGGCAAACAGCTATATTTATCGAAATATTCGCTTTGAACACTGTAATAATTGATGAAGATGTTGATAAAACTGGGAAAAAACACAACTCGCAATTATATCACCATTGTGGGAGATTTGCGGGAGTCGAACAATAAATTTGAACGGCTAAGCGGGAGAATGTAAGTATTTTGCAAAAAACGGTACTGAGTCATTTCCGAATGGGCAAGACGGAGAAGCTGGTAATCCCGGTAGTCCAGGTGGAAATTTTTTAGGCATTGGATCAGAATTTTTTAACGGAAAATCTTTGAAGATCCAATTTAATGGTGGCCGTGGTGGAGACGGACAACGTGGCGGATATGGTACAATATAATAATTTGTTCAATTATGAAGAATTTTTTCATATATGGCTTTTTCAGGGCATTCTGTGACTTTTGTAGACGCATCTTCTGATAAGGGTAAACATTTCAGCTGTAAAATAATATTTTTATTAATAAGTTAAATCATATCTGGAGCGAATAACTATTCTTAAAGCAGCGCGCTGGAATAGTTCTCCTTTGATGACGTCATTTATTATAAATAAGATTTAAAAAAAAAAAATTACGTTGTGTTTGAAGTTTCCTCTTACAAAAATTTTTTTTCTCGATTAATTTCATTAAAGAATTCAGAAAAATTGAACAACTACTTAAGTGATAATCTTCAAAAAGCAGGATATGTATCTCGAGATCAAATCATGTGCATCACATAAAAAATGTTTATTGAGCTTGTTGTTTTATTATGGTCAAGATAGTCTTCATTATTTCTGAAAATATTTACTGAAATCTAGGAGGATATTCTGAACCGAAGAATAAAAAATTATCTAATTCCTATACGCGAGAATTCCATTGAATGAATTATTTCTATTTTCATACCTTGTTCTGTATCATCTATAAATGCGTTTTTATAAATATCGTTATTTTTAGCATCAATTTTGTTATGTCGCAAAAATTATTCCATTTCAGATTGTGTGGCCATTCTTCCGCGGGACCGTCCTTTTCTCCAACAAAGTGGTAATGGAGGCAACGGTGGTGTCGGAGGCTTCGGTGGAAACCCTGGATATGTTCACGTAATTGGACTGAATCAACCGTTTGAAGGCGAAGTTTTTCATGAAATTGGTATGTTTCAGGTTATACTTGAAAATCTCACGTTTGTAATTGGTCGATTCCAAAATTGCAGGAAAAATGGGACGTAATGGTGAAGGAGGTGGGTATGGCTGGTTGACCGGAATTATCTATAAACAATCCATCCATAATGTTTCGGCGGATTCCACAACAATTTGTAACTCTGAAAAAAATCAACGTGTAGGAAGTGGTGAAGAAGGCGTGACTGGTATTAGTATCAAGAATAGACGCGAGGCTGATCAACCTCTAGATTATCATTTTCAATCATACTCTGTTAATAGATACAAGCGTTTCGCGAGAAGAAATCTGGTCAACAATATTCGGAAATCAAAACTTGAAAAATTCGTAGACAACATCGATAAAAATGAGCAAATTAATAACTTAATGAATTCATAGCTACATATTCAATAAAAGTTTAAGCGATACTCATATACTCTCAATCGAATTATGAAAGGAATCTTTCGAAACGTTGGCCATTTCATAGTAATACTTTCAGAGAACAAAAAAGTTTCATATGTAATTAAAGAATATAGAAATGCCTTTGAAAATCGTGCACGGAATTTCGAATTCCAATGATTTTTTAAACAGACGAAGCCTTAATAATAGACAATATTTTGCCGCAATTCAGTGTAACACGAAACATAATATTTTCCAGAAATATGGGAATTTATTGTCAAGCAATGATAGTCAGACTTTCGACGTTACTAAAATTCACAATAAACGACCCACAACGTCTGTCACGACTAGTGACAAACAAAAATTCATGATTCTTTCTGAGTCTCATAAAAAAATTGAGAATTATCATTTTTTTTTTCTTTTCTTTTCATTTATATGGCGGACCGTGTTCAGAAATTTTGTTTCTAAACGGTTTGTACTACAAACCATTTTTTGTGTACAATTTTTGTAATTCAAAACCGTCAATAAATAAATTATAAATTATAAATTTCCCAAGTCTGAGTAATCGTATCAAGAAATTTCAATAATTTTTCAGAAAACGTATTTTTAATGAAATTTAAAAAAGGATTTTGTAGCGTTTTATCGAAATCACGGTTTTAGAAATACATGCAATCACAAATAATCGGAATATGTAAAAAATCCCGAGTCGCGATTTTGGTTGGAAATGGCCGGGATCGTTTAATGATGGTTTTTTATTTAATATATAAGAGCATATTTTGTCCCAAAAGTATCAGAATTTTGTAACACCAATCAAATATATATATTCTACAGTGAGAGTGTCCAGTATCATAT
>JABFQI010000547.1:0-10823 GCA_022816925.1 Trichacis sp. ZL-2020 | reverse complement strand
AAAAATTTAAATTCGATGCCCCTCGTAATTGTGATTTCTATGAGAAATTTCCGAATTTAAAAAAATTTTAACCGTTTCTCATACAAATCAACATTACACGGCCTCATGGAATGTTTAAAACTCCCGTCCAACTTCCACGAATTCCCGTCAAACTCCCACGGAACTCCCATTACGATCCCGCGAGACTCCCATCGCACTCCCATTTCGATCACGCGAGACTCCCATTTCTATCCCGTGAGACTCCCATTTCAATCGAGTGAGACTCCCATTACTCCTCCAAAAGACTCCCATTACACCTTCAAAAGACTCCCATTACACTCCCAAAAGACTCCTATTACACTCCCATTACACTCCCACAAGACTCCCACTTTGATCCCGTAGGACTCCGATATCAATCCCATGAGACTACCATTCAAATCCCGCGAGAATCCTATTTCAATCATATGAAACTCCCATTTCAATCCCACAAAACTCCCATGAGGCTCCGCCGAGAGAATCGTAATTTCGCTGAAACACATGGAATCGAAACATGAGGAGCCTCATGGGATAGAAATAGGATTTTCTGGTTGCATGGGCACCGTCAATAACTCAACAACATTTTTTTCTACACAGTCTGGGTGTTTTGTTTGGCACCTTTAGGTGAAACCTTGGCAAAAATTATGACCGTTGCATTTTGTTGATCCGATTGTCTGCAACGAGAGTGTTTATTTGCGAGATTTCATCAAGTTTACACTGACAAAGTGCAAACTAAAAGAAAAATATTTCATCTCACCGAAACATTGTACCGCTTACTTACATCTTCACACTTCGGTGTAAAGTTGAAAGGTTTTTTTCTAACAGTGTATGTATATAATATGATGGTTGTACTACGATTCTCTTCTGTTTTCGCCTTCGTAAATATTTTCTAAACTGTGATCGTGTAACCATCAAATGGGTCGTTTAAAAGTCTTTCAAATTTTTTTGAAGCTATAAATATTTTCTGTAGTAGATTAATAAATTATGCTTCACAATTTCTCAATGCCGCTTTGACGCTCATGAAAATTGCATTTACTTTTTGATTGATATACTGTCCACAAAAATTGGATTTATTTTCTGAACTTTTTTTTTCTTAGCGAACTCTTGTCGAATTCTCACGTGAGTTTGATTTGAAACCTGGGCAAGTCTTCCCAGTCTTACCTTCTCATTGAATTATATCGTATACTCTCTAAAAAATTTGTATTGTAATGATTTTAATATAAAGTATTTGTCAAATCAAAAGTGTGCTTGTATAAGACAAGACGTTTGACAGGTCGTTCAGAAAAAGACCAAAATCAAAAATAATGACTCGTCGTTTTTGGTTCTATTTGAAATTTCTTTTGAATAACATTTTCATTAATAAGACCGAAATTCAAATTAATCCGTTCACAAATGTACATTCAATGACCATATTTGTGATAGCCCGAATTGCAACTTTCCTTAGATCATCAAACAAAAATCAAAATTAATGAATTGTCGAATCGGATTTTTCAGGACTTTTCGAAAATGTCACTTAAAACAATGAAACCAAATTTTAAATTAATCCGTTCATAAATATTTATTTGATGACCAAATTTTTAAGATCCGAATCACAACTTGCCTTAGATAATGAAACCCAATTTTAAATTAACGAATTGTCGAATCTGGTATTCCTAGGAATTTCGTAGAACGGCAATTAAAACAGTGATATCGAATTTTTAATAAATTCATGGAAAAATGACATTTCATTGAGCACTTTCATTAGACAAGATATTTAACACGGCCTTAAGAGAAAAATCTAAATTGGAAATAGTGAACCGTCGTTTCTGGTTTTTTCAGGATTTCTTCAAAATCACATTTTATTAAAAAAACCAAATTTCAAATAAATACGTGCAGACATGTCCATTTAATAACTATACACTGGTTCCTCTCTATAACGAACTCCGGTATAACGAAACCCCGCGATAACGAACGCTCGGAGCTCCGCGATAGCGAACGGAATTCGTTCCCCTGAACCCCCACTCTTGCGTAGAAAGAACCTCGAGAGAGAAAAGGTGCCATTACATGGGGCGAGCGACGAGCGCCGGCGACGAACGTCAGCGACGAGCTTGGATGCGAATAAAGTTCTGCGCATTTTCTAAGACGTCCGAGAAAATGCGCAGAACGTTATACGCATCCAAGCTCGTCGCTAACGTTCGTCGCCGGCGTAGGCATTTTTGTTTACGTATGGTCATTGGTCAACGGTTTTGCTAGGTTATGCTAGGCTATGCTGCATGACAGTGAATGATACATGTTTTCTTTTAGCGCGCGCAAGCGCGCACTAGCCAATGTCGTCACTCGTCGCCAACGCTCGTCGCCAGCGCTTGTCGCTCGCCCCATGTAATGGGGGCTTAAATCATGATTTATAATACAATTTCAATTAAAAATTTAATGCAATTACAACTATTTTGTATTACTGATGTGAAATTTCACCATAAATAATGTTTGTTTATGAGAGAGGCTGTAGTTAAGTAGGTTATATTTATAATTTTTTATCATAACATTATGTTGTAGAGAAAATCAACGTGTCAAAATTTTGACCATACTCACATTTTCGTAGGTTTTTGTTGTAGTTACATCCAAAAGTCTGTAAATATTCAGGGTAGAGTATAAAAAGACATTTTATGTGAAAAACGAATTCACTGGAATTCACAGCGACAGTGCTTTATTATTTAGTCGACTCGTGTAGTAGTTGCAGTGGTCTTTTGTACCGACAGAAATGAAGGTAACATTTGAACTTACCGGCAATATTTGAAATTCAAATTCAAATAGACAACAGTCGTTTTTTCCCTCATTTTTCGTAAAAATGACTTTTTAGTGTTATATCAACGGAAAAAAGTTAGGTACTAAGAAAGTACAAGCAGAGTATTCATACCTTTTTTTGTTCCGAAATTTACGGGATAAAACACAGGTTGCGATTGCGTTATTTATACTAACCAAGCACCAGTATCTGATTATCGTAATTATTTCTTAATATAATAATATAAATAACATTCTTCTGTCTTGAGAGTAAGACTTTAGTGTTGTATAAAAAATTGACTAGGCGATTTCGAGAAAACACCGACCCATGGGATCAAATACGATATTAATTTTCAATTTTTCAATATGTCGTGCATCAAGTTAATTTAATTCACCATGAATAACTCTGTGGCTTCCCGGCATAACCGAAAAACTCACCTTTGACGTAAGGCTCATGGTAGTAGGTAAATGTGATATGAAATAAGCCTTACGTCAAAGGTGAGTTTTTCGGTTATGCTGGGAAGCCACAGAACTATTATCTTTAGTTTATTGTAAAAACTTCAGACACTGTTGACAATCGAATCAAAAAGAATGAAAATAAAGAGTTTGTACTCGATATATTAATTATAACATGGCATGAATGCAGAATATGGTCGTCAAAGCACGGTGAAATTTTCAATTCGGATAAATGTAGACAGTATTAAATGTGCGAAAACCATATGAAAATAGTATTTTTTATACTGATTCCGCATAAATAGAAAAAAGGCGATTGATCATTCTGAAGAAATATTCAATCAAAAAGTTCGAAAAAACAGACGTTTTTCATAACGTATGGCAATTTCATATAGGAAATTTTGCGCTCAATGCAATTTTTGTCGAGAAAAAATTGAAGAATGAGATATAATATTTTCGAATATTTATATTTAAACCAGTTAGGGTAAATGCTCCAGTTACCGGCCGACTTAAGGAAAATTCATTTTCAATTAGTTGCAAAAATACAAAAAATTAAAAACAAAAATTAAAACACAAAAAAAAATTAATATTCTGAGAATGTAATTCGATAGTTATCAAAAATTTGAAAAAAAGTATATCAAAAAGTGTATAAAAAAGTATCATATCGTACAAAATTTGAAAAATTGCTCTACCAGTAAATGTACCGCTCTCTTATCATCAATATAAAAGCAGAAGGCAACATATGTTACAGATCATCTTTTGAAGATCATTTTTAAATATTTTCTAAACAGGCAAACAAATTTTTCATCATATTTAATCAGGAAATAACTGTACTGATCATATACTGGTGCTTGGTCAGTGACTGGAGCAATCGCCCTATGAAAAACTTATCGGCATTAGTGCGTAAAAAATCAACTCTACACACGAAAATAAAAATTTACCCTAACAACACAGAATATTCTAGAAATATCCCAGGAATATTCTTATATCCGACCCTTACCTGATCATAAAACCAATAGTAAAAAAAAATATGCTGAGAATATTTGACACATTCAGAGCAAAAACGAAGACGGAAGAGGACAGAAAATATAGACTTTCCACATGCTTCGTCCTTTTCTTTCTTCGTTTTTGCTCTGAGCGTGTCATTTCAAAGTATATTTCTGGGATATTTTTTCAATATATTCTCAGAATAATTTCAATTGCCATGGGCCTTATGAAATAAGCGTCGGACATAAGAATATTCCAGGAATATTTTCGAGAATATTCTGGAAATGGAGTTATCGATAAGTGTTTTTGTTCAACGCAGTGGGAGAAATACTTTATTTCCACACTCCTTAGTGGCATTCAACTCGCATTTCTCCACGTTGTTTAACAAAATATAGTCCTTGACTAGTGTGGAACAATTTTTTTAACGAATCTGATTGCAACGCTCGCCTTCGGCTCGCGCTACAAACCTCAGATTAGTTAAAAAAATTTTGCCACACTAGTTAAGAAATATACTATTAATCATGTTATCGAAAATTTTAAAATCAATTATGTAAAAAAGTATCATATCATACAAAGTTTTGGAAGTTGCTCAGTGTACCAGTAAATATAACTTTATCTTATTTTCAATATGAAAATAGAAATCTACATAATTTATAAAAATATGTTCAAAAAAGGAAAAAATTTATTGACTGTATTTTATCAGGAAATAAATGTATTGGTCAGATACTGGTGCTTCTTCAGTTAATGGAGCAGTCACTCTAACTATATAAGGATTCAAACTTTATAGTTTTATAACGGTCATCGACTAAATGGTGTTGTATATTATTGCATCAGTGAGCGTGAATCTGAATGTACCCGTGTTCTTTAACGAGCGCTAACTCCGTAATAAAATTAGGTTTGTAGTAGGTTTCCATAATGAAAACTGGGTCAAAAAAGACAATTACAAATTTCTACGAATAGCGTATACCTTCGCTTATCGTAAAGAATTACATTTTGGATAGTCGCTTATTATACAGTTGAATATCGTTTTTAGATGTTTTAAATGTTCATTTATAATAATAAGTGCCCAAAAATGGGGTTATACATAGAATTTGATGATGGAAAGAGCTGTAGATTTAGAAAATATTTTTCAGTAGTGTATCACATTAAAAAATATTAAACTCATTTATTAACAACGAACATATATTGTTGTTTTCATCACGTGGTTGGAATGCCTATGAATAAATATTCCCTTGTACGTCAATGTGAATATTTAAATTGAACTCGTCAAAGCCTTTAAAATATACAAAGTTCTAAAAAATTACATCAAGAAGGAAAAATTTTTTTATACATATAGAATTTTTACTTAAGCATAATTCTCCAAAAAATACTTGCACTTAGAAAAAATATTTTGATGATTCAACAAAATCATGATTTTGTTAGTAATATAAAGTATTTTGATGAATTAACAAATAAAATTTTTGTTAAATTGACGGCATTTTCTTTGAAGAGAGTTTGATGTGTTTACCCGTACACTGACCCCTGAAAATTGCGGAATAACATAAGGAAAAAATTTTAATAATAATTTACATATTAACTCAGATGTAACTCCGTCATCAATTAATGAAGGACCTTCTGTGTGCTATATCCCAGAATGTTATGAAGTTTGCCAATATTACCAATATGACGAATGGATTTGCATAAATTCCAAATGCGGATGTAACCTGTAAATGATTTACTTGATTTGAATCTTGAAATATTTGTGATATTTTCGTCGATATAAATATTGTACGAATTTGATTTTAGGAAAAATCGACCGGATGAAATTTTACGTATTGTCTCCGGCAAGAAATAAACGACTGAACAATTTCAAAAGTATCTAAATTCAAACAACCGTACGATCTACGAAATATTGTGACATTATTGATCGATTAAAAAGGACTTATTTTGAAATTATTCCCTAAAGATATGGGATAGTTGAAAATTGTTGCAAACATATAAAAAAAAAATGAAATAAAATTGACGAGTAGTCTTCAACTGACGACGAATGCTTTAACTTTTTTGCAAAGTGTTGTGGATAGGAGTTACTTATATCGATGTGTACAAAAAAGGTAATTACAAACTTGATGAAATTTTTGTTATTCATAGTGTTATACGAGCTAGAATGTCTGAAAATGTGATATTGCTATAAAATAATTGTTTATGCCTCCCTGGTACTGTAAATTAAAATTATATATTTTACGTTTGACTCTCTGAAAATAGCCAATATTTTGGGCAGACTATTGTTTATAATGCTATACAACTGAAAATTTACTTTGCACGCAGAAAATTTATTGGATTTTTTAATTCAACGTCTCATTCAGAATAATAAATTATGAATTCCTTTTCCCATTTCTCAGTGATTGCAGAGATAATTATGCCAAAAAAATTAAAATTGTGGCTCATAGTTAGATGGAAATACCTGAGATCTGGATTGGATCCTTCGTCCCATTTATTTGAAAATTTGCTTTAAGGGGCTTCCAGGGCTGTTGATGTAAACTCTCGTTTTAGTTTAAAAAAAAAAAAAAAAAATGGGGCGAGCAAAATAACGGGCATTTTTTTATAAAAAAACCGCTGTTAACGGGAAAATTTTCCAAAAAAAGTCCATTTTGCTTGCTTTGTTTTGTTTTTTGAAAAACTAACGCTAGAATTTGAATCAACAACTCCGAAAACTCCTAAATGCAAATTTTCGAATAAATCAGACGAGGGATTCAATGTACGTCCAGATCTCAGGTATTTTCATCTAACTATGGGCCAAAATTTTTATTCTTTATGCTTAATTATCTCTGCAGTTACTGAGAAATGCGAAAATGGATGCATAATTTATTGTTCTGAATGAGACGCTGAATGAATAAATCAAATGAATTTTCTGCGTTCAAAGTAAATTTTTAGTTGCATCGCGTTATAAACAATAGTCTACCAGGAATATTGGCTATTTTTCAAGATTCTAACGCAAAAATCTTTAATATTGTTGCACATGGAGTGAACGTTATTGCTTTTTTTGTTCAACGTGATATGAATAAAGATTGTTTTAACATTTAATTAATATAAAATGTGAATTTATAGTACCAGGGAGGCAAAAACCATTATTTTATAGAAATATCACATTTTCAGACATTCCAGCCCGGATAACTCTATGAATAATAAAAATTTCATAACAATTGTAATTACTTTTTTTATGCACATTGCTGTAATAAATAATTCCTATTATCAACATTTTGCAAAAAAGTTGAACCATTCGTCGCTACAGCGGGAAAAACAATTAATTTGTTAATAACATTTGACGCCACCACTTCACGGCAAAATTGACCTTATTTTCTTAATCTGAGTAGAAAAAAACATTAAAAATGACATTAAATACGTATTCCGCTTAAAATGTATGCTCAACTATACCCAGCGGATAGAGTAGAAACAAAACCTTTTTTTTCAATTACATGCTGATTTCTATGTGGAGATATTTACGAAGTTCATTCGGTTTTTGATGCTGAGAACCGCTGCAAACATGCGGTAAATACTACAATATGACGATGCATCGCAAAATAGTTACGATTAAAATAAGTTGTAAATTATTGTTAGAGACCTTTATTTATTACATCACATCGTTTCAATTGATCTATCCATGAAAATATATGTATAATGATACAGTAATATGCGAATATTCGAGAGATCGATAACTGCATACATATTGTATAAACGACCAAATATAATGCTAGCCAAACGCAGGAAAATATCCATATTTAGATGGATACAGTTGCGGGACAATATCTGGAGTTCATTATTCCACACACTGAGAGAAAGTATTAGTCATGGTTACCCATTAATTTTAGTCAAAACGTCATTTTAGAAAAAACGTCACAACTTTATATTTCTAGTCTATACAATCGAAAAAAATTATTTTAAACAACTGAATTCTCCGGGTAACGGGGACTAAATTTTTAGTAAAACTGGCCAAATTCGAGCAGTCGATTTTCTAGCATCGGCCTAATTTGTATTTTTTTGAAAATTAAATAAAAAGAGAAAAATTTTTAAAAAATTAAAAATTGAAAAAATTATTTGAAAAAAAGAACATTTGAATATATATGTTTCGTATACTGAATGAATTTAATTAGTTTTACCACAAAATTTAGTCATCCACTTAGTTGTATGTACTATCAAGTTTTGATGAGCTTTACTAAATTCTTAGTACAGTTCACTTAAAGTAAATAGTTATGATTTTTGAGTCAGTACTGCTATTGAGATTTCTCTCAGTGCACGGAATTGCATAAAGAGGCCTTACGGTTTTTGCTTTTACAACCATAGAGAAGAATAACACTCTATTAGAGATTTAGAGCAAAAACGCGTTAAATCCACTGTATTTTAAATGGGCTTTAACGCGTTTTTTCTTTGAGCCTCTCATATAAATCTTATTCAAATTGCACTCTAAGAACCGTTGAATCGAAGTGATTCCTGACGCATTCGATTCCACTTTGAAGGTTTCCTTGCATGACGATCAGAGGAGCGGAAGACCTTCAATTGTGACTGACGAACTTGAGGAAAAAATCAATATTGCGGTCCGTGACGATCGCAGACTGACGTTGGATGAACTTTCTGCGATGTTTCCGCAAATCTCCAGATCCCTAATACACGAAACAATCACAGAAACTCTTGGATATCGGAAATTTTCTGCGAGGTGAATCCCAAAACAGCTGACAGAACAGCACAAGTTGAATCGAGTGCAGAGCTCAGAAGAGTTTTTGGAGCGTGAAGAACTCGGAGGTGATGATTTACTCTACTCTATTGCTACTGGTGACGGAACTTGGGTTGCCCACTACACGCCTGAAACTAAGAGGCAATCTCAACAATGGCGTCACACCTTGTCACTCTCCGCCGAGAAATTCAAAACCACAATTTCAGCCAAAAAAATCATGGCATCCGTGTTTTGGGACCATAAAGGCATAATTTTGATTGAATATCTGTCTCACGGGGAGACCATCAACGCGGCAAGATACTGTAAGACGCTGAAAAAATTGAAAAGGGTGATTCAGAATAAAAGGAGGGGCATTATGACGAAGGGAGTCTGCATGCTGCACGACAATGCCAAACCTCACACGGCAAACGCCACGGAGCAACTCTTGGACTCTTTTGGATGAGACGTTTTGAACCACCCCCTGTATTCCCCTGACCAGTCCTATGCAGATTACCATCTCTTCACTTCCTTGAAGGTGCACATAAGTGGAAACTATGTATCAACGGCCGGGGAGGTGAAGGGGGGCGTGGAGAAGTAGGTGGAAGAGCTGGCGGGAGACTTCTTCAAGGCAGGCATAAAAAAATTGATCCGGTTCAGCACTTGCATCGAGAGAGTTGGTGACTATGTCGGAAAATAACTTATATATGTACAAGTGTAACCAAGTATGTTTTTGGTTTAATGAATTTTTCTCGAAGCCTAAGTCAATTCATTACACTTTCTTCTTGGACGTGCCTCGTATTACCGCTTCGTAGGGAAGTGTGGAAGCATCTGCGAAACCATGTAATTCTCCGTGGTTTTTATTGGACATTAGAGAACCAATCCAACGAGGAATCGAGATTTACTTAAGGTTTCCGAGGTCGGCTCTAAAAAAAGCCATTCTTGTAAGAAATCGCCAGTGAATTCAGTTTTCCAGTTGATCTGTTGCTTCCAAAGTTTTCGCAAAAATATTTTTGCAGTTATTACTACTGGAGAAACCGATTCCAGGGTGTCGAAAATGAGGGCGCCACTCGAAGTCAACCTCCCTCCGAATTTTCGAAAAATAGCATGTGGCTCAGAGGTCCCGCATGGGACCTTTGTCATTTTGTAAGCATTTTATCCCCTCTTTCCCCCGACTCCGAAGGTCTGTGAGAGGCCGCCGTCAAAACTTTCAAGCACTTTTTTAAACGCAGCATTAGTGATCGCATTTTCACTTTGAAAGAAATCAATTTTTTACGATTGGAATTGAGGTGATTCCGAATTCGAGCCCTCCATACCCCGCTTTAACCGATCCCGAACATCTCTGTGCACTCACTCCTGCACATTGTCTTACACTGCTGCCTAAGACAAATTTACTTAATATTCCAGAAATCGAGCAAAACCCAGGCGAGTTATCACCCAAGCACGCTAAAACTTTTGGAAAAGGAGGCAGTTGAAGTATCTGGGAGAACGAAAAAAAACAAAAATTCAAGTGGAAAACAGGCAGCTCAAATCTGACAGTCAGTTCAATAGTTTTGGTCATCGACAAGATCCTATCTTGCATGCAGTTGCATATGGGACGGATCATCGAGGTGCAACCGAGAGGCGATGGTGTCGTCAGAGCAGCAAAACTCCGCATACGTACGGGGACTTACAAACGTGCCTCAGAACTATTGTGTCCTCTCCATTTTTCTCGAAAATAAACAATTATTTCAACTTATGTCACCCACATCCATAAAAAAAATTGAATCAATTTGTACACACTAAATACACATATCACACATATGATTGATCGTTAATACTTTTAACGGCGGGAGCACGTTTGGGCCGCACAACCGACGTTTGAATACTTTCCAGCATTCTATTTGGAAAACTCTTTTCAAATCGGGAGAATTTGGCTCCGAACGGTGGC
>JABFQI010000546.1:0-10827 GCA_022816925.1 Trichacis sp. ZL-2020 | reverse complement strand
AAAGAACTTCACATTGATTCAAAAGAAACGGTAGACGGAAAATAACTAAACTTAATTTTGAATTCAATACATGTGTTGAATGCACTCCACAACATTGCGTGACATTGCGCAAAATGAACTGTCAACATGTGTCAACAAACACATAACCTACCACTGCAATTTGGGAGAGCGCGTCATGTGCAATTTGAGAGGTTTTGCGTTCCCAAGAGTGTGCAATTTGGGAGGTTCGAGTGTATATATACCTCACCTCTCGCTCGCACTCACGGCCGCAAATGAGTGACCGCGGTAGTAGTGACCGTGGTACACCTATACATGTGCAAGAGTGAGCGACAATATTCTTTTCTCTCTTACTCATGATGCAATGCTTCGTGATTCTTCGGGAACAGTCACGAATCACGAGTCAGAAATATATGCAGTTGCGAGTCTGAGAGAGAAGAAAATATTGTACTCTTTATGGCGATACTGTGTTCGGCCATAAGTTTCATCGAATTTTCTCGTCGGTCTCGGCTGGCCCCGGGCCCCCGGCACACAGCGCATATACCAGCATATACGTCATATATGGTGGCATAGTAGCCTTCAGTAGCCTTGGCTGGCCTTGGCGTCTCAAATTCCATGAAGTTCCATAGAATTTTTCCGGCGGCCCGTCGCAAATGTGGCATTTTTCGTCACAGTACTCGCTCGTAAAAAAGTAGCGAGCACCTGCAGTTGCAACCAGTTGCAACCAGTTATGACCAGTTGTTAAGCGAGTGCCAGTGAGTGCTGCGTGTACATCTGATAACGAAACATAACCTGGATTCTTGGGACTGTTCATCTTTTATAACAATTGAATGTCATACTGGCGTAGGGCACTCTACCGCGACGCAAGACGTGGGGCCAAAGCCATAATAACAACAACAACAACAATTGAATGTCTGCTGCATTTTTAAGTGTTTTCAAGGTAATTGTTGCAATATAAGTGATATAAAACTAGGAGTAATTGAAAGGTTTATTCCAAGCGTATAAATCGCGATACAAATCAATCAAAATATCGCTTGTCATTGTTTATTTTTGTACCTATGTGACGTGTATTTACTTTCTCGCAAGTAAAAACGTGTCTAACTTGTCCAAGAGTGGAAAACACATAATAGAAATGATAATCAATTTCCATCAGCAATAATTTAAATGCTGAACTTCATTTTTATTTTCCTTGAATAGCATTGTGTCTTTGGAAAAAAATATTTTGAGAAATTGTAAAATAACTGGAATATTTTTTAATAAATTTTACGAAACACACAAGAAATTCTTTTAATAATCTTTTTATTGATACAAAGTCTTGTAGGCGAACTTTCTCGCGGCTCGAGTGCGTCAGTCGCAAAGATTACTCTATGTTTTGGGTGTAAAGTTTGAAACAGCTCGATACTTTCTGCAACAGCAGTTCCGTTTATCATTAAATGAAAATAAGAAAATAATTTCAGTAAAAATGATTGAGAATCAGAAAATTAAGTATTTATGACATTTTTTCACACAGAGAAAAGTAATTTTTTATCATGCAATGTTTTCTCCTGCAACAAAATTTTCTGATAAGATCACTTTTCATTTCAGTCTTTTTGGGCCTTGACTGGTCTGGATTGTATGTGTGAAACAGACAAGGAAAACTGTTCAACAACCCATTGCTCGATTCGGACAGATACACTTTAGTGAAAGTCAATGGCAAATATATAAGCGAAACTTTAAAGTTGTGCTACTGATGCCTGCTGAGCTTTTTCGAGGATGAACAACCGAGGATTCGTTGAGGATACTTTGACATGAAAAAAATGACAAAATTCACCATTCAATATCAGGGTTTTGGTAATACAACATTATTTAATTTAATTCATTTTAGAAAAATATTTTCAATGATAACATTGTTTTTCTCACTAATTTGTTCCATTATACTGGAGCGAAATCGATTTTTCAAATTAATTTTTTTTAAATTCAATTTCTCAATTAATTTTTTGACCTTCGTAGAATATTTTGGAATTTTTGTTTTGAAAAATGACGTTTTAAACATTTTCAAACGATGGGAGAAGTTTATAAACAATTTCAAAATATTTTATAAAGTATCAAAATGTTCTGAGATATTTATGAATTGTCTACGACATTTTGGAACATTTATGTAAATTTTAGAATGCTCTAGAATTTTCCAAAAAATTTTGAAGGGTGGAAAAACGCTCATTACAATCATGAAAAGTAAAAAAAAAATTACAAATCGTTCTATAGGGTCATAGTATGTTTTAGAATCTTTAAAGCTCTAGGAAGTTACTAAAAGTTTCGAAATATCATAAAATTGTATAAAAAGGTGAAGATAATTGAAAAAAGTTAAAAAATGTTACAGGGTACCATGCAGAGCTAAAATATTCTGAAATTTTGTAGACAGTTATGGAAAATTTTGGTAAGTTTGAGAACACTGGAGAATATTCAAAAACCCTCTGCATGGTGAAAAAAAGTTTTGAAAAAATTATAAGAGTTGGAAAAATATTATGGAACGTTTCAGGGTTTTGGAGAATATTGTGGAATTTCCCAAAAACTTTGAAAAGGTTAAGAAAAATTCTAAAATGTTGTAGGAAGTTTGTAAATATTTTAGAAAAATCTAGGAGGGCCTTCACTGGGAGAAGAAACATTCTCAATCAGAACAAATATGACTTGCATCTAGTTGGTCTTAGCGCAATATCAGAACGTCAAACTGGTTTAGCGTTGCGCGTTCTGTTTTCATTCGTTAGTTGTTACTAGATTTTGAACGGAGTTTCTTTCTAAATACACACGTTGTTCACGGGCTAGCCAAACTTTGCCGGTGAATAATTTTCTTAGATATGAATGTCACTGACTAAACTTATAACGAATCCATCGTTTTCCTTTGTTTACAACTTGACAAGCAAAAAATCAATATAAATTTGTAAAAAATGGAAATATAAATTTTTTAATGAATTGTTTATAACAGTCGTCAAAACAGTTGCGTAACTAAAGAGTACCTATTTTAAATAATTCCATAGTCAAATATTTTCATATTCAATGATTCCATACAGGAATATTTTCATACTTAAATATTTCTATGTTTCAAATAATTACATGATTAATAATTATTGAATTTCCTTGAATAAAATTTCATTTCAAAAAATTTTCATAATACATTAAAACGCTGATCGACTTCGTACTGATGGAGTTCTAAGCAAATCCCAAGAGTCAAATTATTCCGCTTGGATAAGCACGTAATTAGCAGCTGAGGCGTGAAAAGTAAACAAACTGCATTGTTGTCGCTCCGGTTTAAGCTGTCTCCAAAAAAACACGCTAAAGTAAGACACTTCTGAACTGCAGACACTGATTACATGTCTTTGTGTCTCATACAAAGACACGTCTTAAAAACCTTTTTTTGCAGTGTGGGTTACGCAATATATTATCCACACAAAATTAATGACTTTTTTGTTGTTTAACATGCATATTTTTTTCATTTCAAATATATATAAAAATGTGATACAGTGTCACGAATACTAAACATTTTCAGAAAATTTTAGGATATTGAAAATATAATTTGGATTATTGTAAAAATGGTAAATTTTTGAAGTAAATATTTCGGTTTCCAATACGATGCATAATGATGTTTGTTCATTGTTGTTGTATGATTGTTCGTTGAAAAAGGCAAACCAGCACAATTAATTACACTGAGAAAACTTATTTAGTGATAAATACGATACGCGTTTAGTAACGTTAGTATAATAACTGATACTACAAAATAAGTAATACTTACTATAACCGGTTCAGTTTTGTATCTTTAATGTTGCTATTCAGTATAGTGAGCTTTTTTACTACGCGTTTAGTAACCAGTAATAAAAAAGTTCTACTTCAGTGGACAATGCTTAATGATGTATAGTAATGTTTGGTATTGCTTTTGTGTATATTTTAATTATTTTCAGTAAACTGAGCATCAATTGAAAGCGCACAAAGGGATCACAAGCTCTTAGTGGATTTAAGTGGAGATAAGTCGAGATGAGTGGATTTAAGGGAAAATAATGAGGTAAGTGGATACAAATGGAAATAAGTAGATGTTATGTGAGATCTTATGTCCACTTATTTCCACTTGTATCCACTTACATCCACAGTATTCCCACTTTAATCCACTCGTCTCTACTTATTTCCATTTCAATCTACTAATATCCATTTATCGCCATATTACTTCTACTTATATCCACTTATGTATGGTTATAAGTGGAAATAAGTGAAGATGAGTAGATTTAAGTGGATACAAATGGAAATAATTGGATGTAAGGTCTCACATGATATCCACTTATTTTCACTTTAATCCACTTACCTTCACAGTATTTCATCTTAAATCCACTCATCTCCACTTATTTCCACTTTATTTCCACTTAAATCGACTAATATCCACTTACTTTCACTTAGAAATAAAAATAAAAAAGTGAAGTAGAAAGTTGGTATGTAGCGAATTGTTTACTATCTTTTTATTACACGCAGCCCCGTCCGACTTCATACAACTTCATATACCGCACCATGTATTTCGATTCCCACGTATTGTCTAAAAAGTTGTAGGTGGCGCTACACTCCCGGCAGGCTGCGGCGGCAGGCGTTGCCCATGGCAACGTACAGATGATTGGAGTCAGAACGTAAACAAACTTTTCAAAATAAAGGTGATAAAAGTGCGATTGTTTAAGTGCGAGTTTTTTGCAATTTTATTGTCGGGCCATTGTTTTAATAAAATGCAAACGACCTGTATTGCTTTCAAATGTACCTCGGGATACAGAACTAATCCCAAAAATTGTTAATATTGCATTTACTTCTTGAACGATTCGTCCTTCCTTGTCACGAAATATTTTTTTCCAAATGATGTCACCCTCTGCGAAGTGGTGTTGACAGAAGTAATGCAAATTTTTCAAATTATCTCGACCAGAAACAATTTCCCAAGCTTTTGCTTCATCTGGATTTTTCGGAACCCGAAATAAATGTACTTTTTCGGGATTAGTTCTGTATCCCGAGGTACATTTGAAAGCAATACAGGTCGTTGGCATTTCATTAAAACAATGGCCCGACAATAAAATTGCAAAAAACTCGCACTTAAACAATCGCACTTTCATCGCCTTTATTTTGAAAGGTTTGTTTACGTTCTGACTCCAATCATCTGTACGTTGCCGTGGGCAACGCCTGCCGCCGCAGCCTGCTGGGAGTGTAGCGCCACCTACAACTTTTTAGACAATACGTGGGAAATTTTTAGACGGAGTCGGACGGGGCCGACTACACGTGACAATCTGTTTAGTAAGCTGCACTTACCACTCAGTATTGTGTTAGGTACCTATCTGTTTAGTAAAAAAACACTACACCCTAGTAGTTAAAAGTACAATCTTTTTGTTTAGTACGTAGTACTAAACGTTTATACGGTCGACATTTCACTATCCCATTTAGTGAAAACTACTCAATAAGTAGTGAAATATACTAAATATGGTTCTTTCAGTGTATGGTCGTGAAAATTAAAATTATGCAATAATAAAAATAATTATGAATGATTGTAAATGAGAAAAATAGAAATAAATACAGAGATAATGAAATCATTATTTTCATATTCATTTTAATTATAAATGATGATAATGAAAAATGAATAATACAATAATAATATACGCTGATTTTCATAGTTATGAATTAGAACAAATTATATCATGCCTGTTGAAGTTCAATCATGGATTTCAATGTAATCAGTTTTTATTTTGAAATTTTGGTTTCATCATTAATAGTAGATTGTGTAACGCGGCAGCAAACCATATATTTTACGGCCGAGCCCGAAATTTTTCAGTACGAGGCGTTGCGCGCCAAAGGCGCGCAGCCGAGTACTGAAATAATCGGGCGAGGACGAAAAAGGGTTTGCTGCCACGTCACACACTGTATTTTATGTAAAAATGAACGGTTTCGCGTTTTTTCGTAGGGAAAAAAGGAACTCCCGTACTGCGTACCTGCGTATATCAGCTCCACGTACCGCTATGAAACGCGCATGCGCGAACCGCCTCTAGCAGCTACTTGACATGCGCACACGCATTAAGTTTCCAATTTAATGCGTGCTTTGTAATTTAATGCGTGCCGGCTCCCCACTGCTCCCCAATCCGGCAAAGACAGCATTGTGTGACAAAAACACCCACGGAAAAACGCGAAAATCGTCCGCTTTTACATAAAATTTATTCTTCCAATTCAATTAGGATTGATAGGTCAAAGTGTTATCAACAATTGTTAGGATGATCAAAATTTGTATTATGATGAACTTTCAATGGCAATGATAGAATAATACATTTTCATAGATTGTCAAAGCGGACGATTTTCGCGTTTTTCAGTGGGTGTTTTTGTAACAAAATGTTGTCTTTGCTGGCGTGGGGAGCCTGCACGCATTAAATGGGAAATTTAATGCGTGCGCGCATGCCAAGTAGCTGTTAAAGGCACATGCATCTTTCATAGCGGTACATGGAGCTAATATACAGAGCAAGAATTACTTTTTCCCTACAAAAAAACGCGAACACGTCTATTTTTACAAAAAAAATAGTGCGCAACGCGGTAGCGAACACTTTGTCGTCCTCGCCTTATCATTCCAAAATAACTTCGGCCTCGGCCGTCAAAGATGTCGTTTGCTGTCCTGTTACAAAATGTACTATTTTACAGGAAATAACTCATTCTATGATGAATAAAAGAAGAAAGAGTCCCAAGCGGTATAAAAATTTCGACAGCTATTCGACACGTAACAAAAGGCGTAAGGTTCAACAATGCCGCGAAAAAAGGCGTTCGTGTGACACAAGCGATTTCATCAGTGATTCAACGAGTACCTCTGACTCGTCCGAGTAAGATTCAAAATCATTCTTCGTAGGAATACGTTATAACAACTAATGGAGCTTTATGTTGTCACATAAGTCAGTGTGATAATATAATAGTTATTAGTATTAAACTCTAATGCATTTTATTGAGTGCACGTGTGTGAGATGTGGCGGATCTGTTTCGAAATCTGTCTAGCTACATATTTTTGGCAGGATAAATAAGATTGTTGATTTTAATCATTAGTGAATGTTCATACATGCGCTCTGGTAAGTAACTTACATTATTCAACAAAGACAACCCAAATACCAACGTGTATGTTACATCACAAAGTAAAAATGATGAATAAGAACATGAAAAAATCATCAGTTTTCAGTAATATGTGAAAGGGCTTTGCGCTTGAAATCGCCAAAATGACAGTAAAAACTTAAATACTGCACAGGAATGGCGGAATAGAGATTCAGTATCTTGAGTTGTATTAGTATTATGGAAAAAATTCTATCTCATTAATAATTATCATTTTATACTCGAGAATTGTTCAACAAATTTAGGTCATTTTTACATTGATATTTTAGAAATCATGAAATTAATTTTCTCCTCAGTCTCCTCTATCTTCTGTCGCTTCCCGCATTCTAGGTTTTTAAAATTCAATTGTTAATGACATCGAAATACAATTTTTGCTTAAGAGACTGAAAAAACTGGCCTTACTACTAATGTATATGTCAGATACTGACAATATTTGAAAACTAAAATTCAGGTAAAGCACGAAAACATAAAAATGAACTGGAAACCCAGTGTGTAATTTTACACGTCAGTAATGTAAATTTACAATTTTGATGTGATTTTACAGAAGCGATGCATATTATTACACATTTTCATTTTTGACACTTGAGATAGTACTAGCGCCTGAAAGAAAAATTAAGTTAACTTTAAAGCAGGTTGATTCGAATTCAATATGTGTGACGTGCTCTGAAGAAAGGGACCTAAGAAGCATTTGCCGTAAACAATTTCCAATTCATTAAACTAATTGCAAACGTATATGAAATGTACCTTGTTAATCTTAGAGCTAGCTATTTTGTAATTCATTTGAATCTTGGTAAAAGTAAAAATAATTAACTTATTTTATGGACTGTCTATAAATGACGTAAGGTCGTAAGGGGGGGGTGGTCGCGGGAATCTTATGTTGCAATACATTTGGTATAAGAAAAACAATTACGAGGGGGGAGGGGGGTCAAAATAACGACAATATTCTCTTACGTAATTTATGTACAGCCCTTTATAGTAAAGCAGGTTATTTAAAACTTATCTGAATTTTTGTGGACCTGCAAATACTTCGTCAAGGGATATAAATATTCAAATTTAATAAATTTTTTTAAAACAAACAAATAATTCACGTAGATTATAGTTTGGCAAGATATTATTGAGTTCGAATGAATTTTTGCAAAGTTAAAAGCTACTTTCTTAACTCATTTCAAAGTGAGTAATTCCTAAATTTATCTGAATTTCTGCAATATGAATATAATTTATTAAACTAATCTTAGGGCAAGTGACTTTTCAATTAAGGGCTTGGAAAGCATAACAGCTTAAGTGCGTAACTCAAACGAGAAGTGAAAGATTCCACACTAAAATAAATCCTAAACCTTCCATTTTTTGTTGGAAGTCACGTGCTTAGGTTGTTATACTTTTTGAACCTTCCATTTATCAGGTTTAGCAAACTCAAACATAATTGAATTAAACACAATGAAATTCAATTCGTAATGTTTTTTTAGAAATACTGGATCAGTGATTGAACACCGATTAGACGTAGATGAAGGTGCAACCACATCTGACAGTGATAATGAACCGAACGCTTTGCACGGAGATGATAATGCAGCATTTCGCGAGGATGATGTTGTTAATGAAAATCCTGAAAGCGATGACGATGACTTTATCGGTGAGTCCAACTTTTAAGTATGCATTCACTTCGTTTTCACCAACCTGGTTCCATGTAGTGTGTTTTGCTTTAAAAAAAAGATAGAATCGTTTTGAAAGCCCTTAAGTGAAAACGCGTGACTGCTGAATTAATGTGGCTACTATGTAATGAGTAATATTGAAACTCGGTCATGAATTAGGAAGTTCAAAAAGTTACTGATCAATACTAACATTACCATAAAAGATTTAAGGTCGAACAATAGTAAACGCAGAAGCAACCACTATATAAAAATGGCGTGTGTCGGACAAGGACGAAGCAAGGGAAACTTGCCATACATATTGTGAGCTGTAACAGCATTATATCGCGGAAATAAAAATATCGCGGTAATCTACAATTGATTATCTCTCTGATGTTGAAACAGTTTTTCCGCAAACACTCGCGATCGCTCAAAAATGAATCTGAAAATCGCGCACTCGACAATTGTCAATCGATCTCTTACCTAACCTAACCAGAGTGAAGACGAGATCGATTGTTAATTGTCGAGTGCGTGATTTTCGGATTTTTTTTTTTGAGCGATCGCGAAAGTTTGCGGAAAAACTGTTTCAACATCGGCGAGATAATCAATGGAATTGTCTATTGGCACCCGAAGTGGAGATAGTGGATATAAAAGTGGAGATAGTGGATATAAAAGTGGATATAGTGGACATAGTGGAGATAAATGTGGATATAGTCAAGATAAAAGTGGATATAAAAATGGGTATTTATCGATGCGCAAGTCAAAAAGAAAGTCGATTATTCGATATGAAGGGTCGCGGCTAGTGACTTTTCATAATCGGCGCAGGGGTATCAATGCAGAATAATCAAAGAGGAACCAAGAGGAACGCAGAAGAACATAATTATGCAGGCTATATATATAATAAGGCTGTTTCTGCGTACACCATGGCCGTGTCACCGTGTGACCGTGTTGGCAATCTTCGTTACCGTGTATGTACAGCGTGGTCGCGGGACAGGGGGAAGCGGAATTTCCGCTGTCATGGCGTTGGTGGGAAGCGAGTGAGGCGCGGGCAATATGAATCGCATTGCTAAAGTGGGTGACCTAACCTGAAAAACACCGTCACATTATGAGCTTTTGGACTTTGTATTTTTCTAAAGCAATCATTTCACCTGCCATTGCAGCAGACGAAAATGAAAACACGTGTTCGTGTAAATAGTTTGTGGGTAGAATAATTGTTTTAGAATAATACAGAGTCCGAAAATTCGCAGTAATGATGCTGTCATTGCGTTGGTGGAAAGTGAGTGTGGCGCGGGAAATTTAAATCGCGTTGCTAAAATGGGTGACCTAACCTAAAAAACACTTTAAAATTATTACCTGTTTTTGTTTTTGTAAAGCAACTCATTTTCCTTGAATCACCAGCAAATTTATCAGGTTAGGTCACCCTCTTTAGCAATGCTATTCAAATTTCCCGCGTCTTACTTGCACCCCACCAACGTAATGACAGCATCATTACTGCGAATTTTCGGACTCTGTATTATTCTAAAACAATTATTCTATATATAGCCTGATTATATATATAGCCTGAATAATTATGTTCTTCTGCGTTCCTCTTGGTTCCTCTTTGATTATTCTGCATTGATGCCCTTGCGCCGATTATGAAAAGTCACTAGCCGCGACTCTTCATATCGAATAATTGACTTTCGTTTTGACTTGCGCATCGATAAATACCCATTTTTATATCCACTTTTATCTTGACTATATCCACATTTATCTCCACTATATCCACTATATCCACTTTTATATCCACTATCTCCACTTCGGGTGCCAATAGACAATTCCATAATAAATTGCAGATTACATCGGTTTTTTTATTTCCGCGATATAATGCTTTTAGAGCTCACAACACAGTTACAAGTACAATTTCGAAACATTCAACTATGTTTTTCCCTCCTGTTTGTAGGCAATATATCAGCATATGACAATTCTGATGATGATGATGCGAATGGAGAGGAAGCTGGGGAGTGGAATGCTAATGAGGACCAAAACAACGGGCTATTATATCCAGGCGCGCGACTCACAAGTCAAGAAAGTTACGTATCAACGCTTCGTT
>JABFQI010000545.1:0-10838 GCA_022816925.1 Trichacis sp. ZL-2020 | reverse complement strand
TACGGTAAGCAAGCGGTCACACTCCGGCACTGGGCTCACTCGCCACCGGCGAAATCCCCTATAATTCAGGTCACTTAATAGTTTCATTACTCCACTAACCTTTTCATTTCGTACAACTTCGACTGTAATCTCTCGTGACCTTTCGACATCACTACATCATAATAACTAGCATTTTTCATGCATTCGGGTATCGTAAATTTCTCACGATGTCAATGATTATAATACGTACGTGATCCTTCGAAGTCCAAGTATAGTGGGAAAACTTTCTAGAATCATCTTAAATATGATCGGAATTCTTCACTTTTTACATCATTCTGGATATTTTAGTAAATTGAAAAGTCGAAAATGTGGTTTATATTTTCGATTCAAATACGAATCTTGTTAAAACTAAGCATAGTCAGAACTTTTGGTCACGATCGGAAAGGTTGACCTACTTTAAAAGCTGGAGTTGTCGAACTGGTCCTTCCAGACTGTGTGTCTTCAATTTATATTCAAAAAATACCGTCCTTAAGTACTCGGGATATTTTCCGACTGAATGCATCTGAACAGGATAACATTTTTCTAGCAAAAAAGAGCGTTCCTTCGGAAAATCAGTTATTCAACTTACTGTTTCCCAAGAATATCGAGGGTTAAAACTCGTCCAGTAAATAAATAAATAGAATTCAAATAATAATAAATTAATACGGAGTCAGGTTTTCTTTTATTTGTATTAAGTGATTTTCCATATACTTTGTTCATTAATGTAATGCTCAGTTTATTTATGAGCCTCTTAAAAGTTTTTACAAGTATTAGTCTTACTATGGAAGTAAAACATGTATTAAAAGATTAGATACTGCGGCACGGGTCAGACCAGAGCTTGTCGAGAAGCCAGTCACAAGGGACTTGTGGCGGGTGAAGTACAGTTATGTGTAGGAAACCATTTCAGAGGATGGTGGCAGACATTGCAGACCATCATCAGCGTTAGCGAAGAGGGTTGAAGGAAATAATCTTGTCCTGTAGAGTTGCCCCTGACAAAATATCTTTTGACGTCGTACGATCACATCTCGACATCGTTGCTTCGCCAATACAATGGAAACTATTCCTAAATATGAGGTCTTTTTTAGATTTTTTGCCTTGAACCTTAAATGATGTTTCAAATCCAATCACTCAAAAAGTTAAAAGCTATGTTTCCTTTATAAATAAATATGATTCGTAACGATTATCAACAAAAATATGAATCTTTAGTAAATGAAGTGGAAACTCACGAACACAAACAATTTCCTAATTGACTTTCTTCTTTCGAAAAAATCCAAGTTTTACACATACGATAAGCTCTTTTTAATTTCATCATTTTCAACCTAGTCAAAATATTTCACAAAGGCATTTCTCTTTAATTATTATAAAATGTCAATATTAAATAATAAATATTTAAATAAAAAGGGATCGAATCAGCGAGCATTACATTCAATATTGAAACAGGATCGAAAATTCATTTATTGTCGCTGCGATCATCAAATTCTAATAATGCTGAGTATTTTTAATTCTACTTCGAATTGGTCATTTTTCGGGCATGTAACAAGTCTCGGCAAATTTCCGGCAGATCAAATATTTGAAACCGCAGCAGCATTCCCTGGGGGAAAGTGCATGATTGACGTTACGAGGATTGAGTATGAGTACTATGAGTACACGCATAGTCACATATAAAGCGTCAAACGTGACGGCTGAAGAGCAGAGGCACGATACGTGACCAGCCTCAGTAGCCCTCCGATCACGACTAACCGACGTGCCATCATTTCCATTTCGAAGAATTTATGAATCAAGTTTTATTAGCATCTGATCACGTGAAACATGTACAATGGGATTATTAGCAATTAACACAGTCAAAGTTCTCCACACAAAAAAAAGTATTCACTCAGAGATATTTAAATCAATATTAAGTATAATACTTTAAGGCTGTATCCTTATATCGTTTTTTTACTTTGTTATTGAATTTATATGCTACAATTTTCCAATATTTTTTGAAATCTTATGGGACCTTTTGAAACATTCTTAAACCTTCTGCACTTTTTTAAATCGTTGTTCAATTTCTAAAATTTTCTGAATAGATCTAAATTTTTAATAGATCTACATTTTTAAGAGACAGATTTATTTCCGAATATTTTTTATTTCAAGTAGTTACATGTGTATGTTGAACTTAAAAATACAACATTTTGCACTGGAACGAAGATTTTTCTCCATGAACTAAAGTTGATTAAAGCAATGATATCTTTCGCAACAATCAGGGTATAATAAAATGTCGTTTCGTGGTTGTAATGTGATTTTCTTTCCTGACTTGCATTTAGTTGGGCAACTGTGTGAAAAAAGATTCAGGATATTTCGTTAACATAAAATTTTTATTCGATTTTATACTCAAAAATTGAATCAAGATGCAAATCTTATTTTAAAAAATTACAAACATTCAAAAAATCAGTTCGATTAAAATTCTCAATATTTCTATGATATTGGTACTAAAATTTTAGATGTGTGATAGTCATGATTTAGAACATGATTTTAAATTTGATGAATATTGAATTGTCGTAACTGAATAACTTACTGATCAATTATTTACTTACAATATTGCTCTGAAAGATCGATCAGGAAAACAAATAATTTTCAAACATCCATACCGACCAGTAAATTCTCGTTTTTGATTTTCATCACATTCTTCAGCTAAAATCATATAATAAAACGAGCAATGTAATCTTCACGTATACAATAATCGTATCATGAATAATTAAAAAGATTACCAAATTGAACAAATTGGTGAGAAGAATCGATGAGAATGAAGAGAACGAGAACAAAAATTAATGATGATTTCATAACGAAAGTAGAAAATCTTTTTAAAAACCAGCTGGGCGTAAATATGTTGTTAGTAACACAAAAGTAATTCTACAATTACGGTTTCCGAAGTCGATGTATAAGGTAATATGGAGCAAAACAAAATAACGTTCATTGCTACGTCTTTTTATAAAGATAATTTGGATCGAAAACGCTTCAAAACACCTCAATTGAATTGATATAAATTGTAAATAATTGACCTCGAAGATTTTCGCATAATATCATTGCGCAATTTTCATCATTAAAATGAAATCATATTAAGTATTTGTTAATAATCACGAGATAAAAATATGTAATTTCCTTCGAATAACTGGAAATAATGTTCTGGATCGAATTTTCATGAACGTTAACGATAAAAGTTATTATTCTTGGAGCGAAGTATTACATCAATGACCTCAATATAATGAATATAATGAACATTTATATAATTTTTATACAAATAAATTTTTATAAACGATTGAAATTTCTAACAGACTTCGGTTTCGTTTGAATTGTTACGACAACTAAGAATTAACAAAGAAAAAACTGGGATTTTCAATAAGTTAAAAAGTAATGAATTTCCAATATATGAACGAATACATTGTAATAAAGTAGTTAATAGATTTTTTGCTAATTTCTGGATTATGTGGAAACATAATTTTATTTTCGACGGAATTCTTATACGATCACAAAAAATTGCGAGTAAAAAAATGGCAATTTAAAGTCGCAGTGTAACTGAATGTTATGGAAATTTACATATTATGATAAAATTTGATAAAAAATTTCAAGAAGGTACTGAAGGTACTAGAATAAACTGTAATTCTCCAGAGATTCTAGAAAGGTTTCTAATGTTCTAGAAGTCCTATAAAGTTTTTCATGTCCAAAAAAGTTTCAGAAAGTTCTTCGTTGTTGTAGAAAGTCTTAAAATGTTCTAAAATTTTGGATACTGTTCTGGAATGTTTAATAAATTTCTAGATAAACCGTAAGTGTATTAGAATATTCTAGCATGTTTTGAAATTGATGTGTAATGACTTATAAATAACAGAACGGAGAAAATCTTGGGTTTTTTTTTTGTTGTGAAGAACAAGTTGTGACATTGAGTGAGTCGAAACTCTTTTTTATTCAATATTTCTGGTGGTTACATTTAAGTCAGCGAAACAACATTGTACATTTGCACATAATGAACTTTTGAGTTTGATGTAATTAATTACAGAGTGGTCCACCACAACATCTTGGGAAGGTTCTTGAATTATCAGCTGGTCGCACTACAATTTGTTGTTGTCCAGCTCGACAGGTGGACACTGTACAACTGCGTGGAATAAATATCGATTTATCGTAAATAATCTTATCTTCATTTTATTTTACACTCCGAAACATAAGTGTATTAAAAAGAAATAGATTTTGTTGAAGCAATGCAAAGAATGTTAGAATTAAAACTTTATTCTACTGCGTGGGACAAATGCTCTTTTCGTCCCCTGTTGACTTTTCAGCATATTTTTTGAAGCATATAATTTCATGAATGCATTTGAAACTATCAATGAATTCATAATATACTATCAAAAATGATTTTTATTTCGATAAAATTTTTTTTCTCTTTAATCTGATTTCTTGTGAAACAATTTTTCAATACATTCTTTCAGTATTTATGGACGTATTACACCTAAAAATCGATCGCGAAATTTGAATTTCCTCGAAATTTATTTAAAAAATATGTGTATACGAGATTTTTTTTTCCAGATTTTACGAAAATTTGAAACAGTTTAAAGCATTGTTATGAAAAAATACTGTCAGCTAGATTCTAAAAAATACACAATTTAATGATTAGTATTTTTATAAATTTTATTTATTCATTTATTTTATTTTTAATGCGTATTCCAAAATCTTTGGATTCATGTATAAACCCTTTACTCACGGTACTGTTGAAATTGAGCCTCCAGGATGACAAGTTATTCTCGCACATACGTTTTGCATACCAAGTCTTCGAATTTGTCTCTGATCACAGTTAACTAGAAAATTCATGCAGCGAAATGACAAGTGATAAGCAGGATTAATACCGTTTTCTATTTTAATTAATTAATGTACGAAAAAATTACCATATCGCGGAATTTGGTTAGAGTAACTGACGAGAATCAGCAACACACAAAAAATTAAGAGAGACTTCATTCTGCACGTCACGGAGTTCCAGACGCAATGATTTTTTACTCTTTATCAGGAAATTAATATAATTGAATAATGCTAATATTTGTACAGTTTTTTTTACTTATCGATTTTAGTATAAACAAACAATATCAAGAGGTAATTCAAAATTTTATTTTTAAAGACACACTTAAGATTCGACGCTTCCAGTTTAATATGCATTATTAATCAATTTCGTTGATGTTTAAAATCATTATTATTGTAAAAAGTCGAGAAAAAAGTTTATTATTGAAAAAATTGCTATATTTTTATTTAAAAAATGCTGCTTACGATGAAGAAGCATTGAATAGTTAATAATTCCGTGCTCTGCAAAAAAATTAGTATATTTGCATGTGTCAATGGGCCCATTGTAAAATGAGTTTGCGACTTACTCGTAAAGTTCTGAATCGAATTTGATTTTTTTTACTTCAGTCAGATGCAGGCAATCACAAAGAATAGTGTTGAGGCCAATTTGTACAAAAATTAAGCTTCTAAAAACTGTAAAAAATTGTAAAAGGTGCACATTTCCTACCTTACCGATTGGGTAACTATGTTAGTACCGTCAAATGCACTTATTATCGTACCTGAAATAGACTTATGTCCCTACTAGCGCTTGTATTTTGTCCCGACTAGCGACTCTGACATTAATTGATTTTTTTATTATTTTCCACATGAAACTGTGAAAACGTATGCTCCGTTCTACAATACTGCAACGAAAACGAGATATTTGGAATAATACGATTAATCATGTAATCCAAAGATTAATGACTCTTATGTCAATTTACATGCAACTCTCCGTGAAAACGCATCGCAGAAAAATATATTTTCTCATTTTAAGTAAATTATGTTTCCGAATACAAGGTACACACATTTATTTATTTACTTTCCTTCGTGGCTTTGTATACATTTCAGTTTGCAACATGATATTGTGCGTAAAAACAAAGTAAATTTCGAAGAATCACGTTAATTAGCACAGACTGGTCCACCGCAACAGGCTGGGTAGGTTTTTGTATTATCATTTGGCCGCTCTCCGATTTGTCGTCCAGGCTGACAAACAGACGTTGCGCATCTGAGTAAAAGAAATATCGATTTATTGTCAAAACCTAATCTCGATCTTATTATTTTCTTCCACAAAAATTTTAAAACCTAATTTTCACAATGTAATCTACTAACTAATACATTTCACAAATTTTTAATCTTTATTTGTTTTAAACTTTATCGTTAATTCGATCAAAGTATCTTTAACAATATACACAATTGCTTGGTTATTTATGATAATCCATCACACACAAAAATTTGTTGATACAATTTGTTTATTTGATTTCTCAAAGTTATTTTTTTTCTATCATTCGATTCAAAATTTTGTTAAAATGTCTAAGTTGACAATGATTTAATCTATAAATAAAAAGTTTTCGGAGATACAAATAACTCTTAATGTGCGTATTCTTCAATGTTGTAATTAGATTATGAGCAGTGGAAATCGACCTAAAATCCATTTAGATTTTACAAAAATAGACAAAGTATTACCTTGTAAGACAAGGTAACAAAAATAAGTAAAAACTGTAATTTTCCCATGGAACGCAACATTTTATCCAATTTAATTTATTTCCCATGTTATGTTGACTTTTAATGTTGTACAACTTTACAGAAAACAATTTTCGTCTTACCCTACAGCTGCAAATGATCCATTTGGTCGACAATTTACTCTTGCACATGTGTTTGATGAACCATATCTTCTTATGTCTCTTTGACTACAGTTAACTACAAAATTAATCGAGTGGAATAAGTAGAAAATAAGAAAATTAATTTCATGTTTTATCTTGGAAAATAAGGTAAGAAATTTATATTACCGAATTGAGGAACTTGATAGGAGTAACTAACGAGAACCAACAACACACACAAAATTAGCAGGGACTTCATTGTTCACCTGATAAAGTTCTAGGCGTAATGATTTGGTTCCTTTTCTTGCGATATATATATATATGATTCCAATAATGCTAATATGTATACAGTTTTGATACGCAGTATTTATTGATTTTATTATGAACAAACAATTAGCAGACAATTCGACTCTCATCGGCTGAATTACCTGCAATCTATCGAATTTTTAAAATGCCTGATTTGAATTGATAAAGTTGCATCCACAAAATGTTCACCATTACAAGTAATTATTTTAATCATTGAGTTCTAAATGTCAATTTTTTCGTAAACGGAAAATTATAATTTGAATTAAATTGTTAATTGGATTTATATGTTTTTTAAAATTCAACAATTTCGTTGTAATAAGATTCAAATTTTTTAACTCGATATAAGCTTATTTATATGAATAGACTTGAAAATTTTCGATTTCGAAATCAAATTTTCAATTTCTGCTACTCTGATTATTCCAAATATGTATAAGTTGCTGAATTTTCCGATCATTACGACTAAAAAAGTTATTCTGGATTTATTACATATAAAGAATTTAATTTTCATATAAACTGGCACATCTGATATTAATACCTCATCAAAATCCAAAAATTTCTCATCGTCGTTCTATACCAAATATCACGTGCTTCATGAAATAAAATTGAAAACACTTTTTTTCTTAATACTTATATAATTCAAAATTCTGTTTTGGTACATATATGAATTTGCGGGTTCGTGGTTAGTGATAGATAAATTGAACACTTTGAAATATCCTATAATACGAAGTCATCCTTGAAGACTTCGTATTATAGGATATTGACAGATTGATATTGACAGATTGACATCGTTATTCGTCGTAAAGTCACCTTCACAACAAATGAAAAAATATTTTGTTAGTCTGCACAGATTAGTTCTGAACAACAACCAGGGTAAACTTTTGTCTCATCTCCCGGTTCATCGCGGACAAATTTTCCAGGCGGACAATTCATCACTGGACATCTGAAAATTTTAATTTGAATCAATTCAAAACTCCATATAATCAAACATTCGGAACATTAATTAAATCTTATCAGTAATTTAATGCAATTGTGTTACATAGAAATTTTTGCTATATTTGAAGTATTATTATACATTTACTTAATATTCTTTTTCAGTAAAATTTGGATGTTCAAAATGACCCTATTTTCCAAGTGTAAATTTCGGTCACTTCACCCATAAAAGCGAAGCGTTTGCTCGAATGTGCTTGAACAGAAAGTAAGAGGAATGAATAATTCATTACTAAACGTTGCATATTATATTGCACAGATCATTTGAATAAACGTAATTGATTTTTCATCACATCACTATTTTCTGCGGTTGATGATTCAACCCACTTTAGTTGCAAATTATGAAACATTGAATAATCTTCAAGCATGAACATAAATTATTTATTTAAAAACACAGGAAAGATTTTTTGAAGGTAATAATTTAAAATATTATGGACTTTTTAGCAGTCTAAAAAATGTATATACGAAATTGCTGTAATTGTATAATCATAGTCTGAAGTTGAATGTACAATCGTAAATATTCTTAAAAATGTAAATAATTTATAATTGATTATTGAAATCTCAAGCAGAAAACTTCAATTACAGATCAAGCTTATTTTGTGACTACAAATTCAATAAATTTTACGGAATTTCGTATATCAGCTTATCTATTTAATCTAAAAATTAATCTTGTACTTACGTTACAGCTGCCCACGAATTTTCACTAGTACACGTAACACGACTGCAAGTATTTTTCATCTCAATTTTCTTTATCATTTCTTCATCACAGTTTTCTGCAAATATGACAAATCCAAAAAATATTATCAAAACAGTCGAAGCACCAAAACATGGAACTTTTAGATGAGATAAAGATTACCATATTGAGGAACCTGCAGAGAATAATTGACAAGCGCCAAAAAAGTACAACAAATTAGTAGTAACTTCATTTTAACAGCAAGAAAGTTTCAGACAAACTGAATGATTGGCTTGATAGTTCGTCTATTTATGTGTAATAAAATTTCAATTAATGATTATACGATTTCTGATATTTAATGACACGACTTGTGTCCACGAAGTGTTATTCAGACTGCCATAAATTTATCTAAAAAGGGGAGGTAGTTCAATCTCCCCTCCTTTTTCCGTGACATATCACGTTTGATAACTCAGCAAGTTCAAAATCAATGTGAGAAAATAGAGGCTAAATTAACATTTATTCGTCGATTAAAGTTTCCTCGAAGCGAATGTAATTATCTAGGTAATTGCTCGAAATTAACATACTTTATGCGAACATTATCTAATCCACGATTTTGCAAAATTTTGCAGAAGATTTTTGCTAAAAAATTTTTACAAAGAAGATAAAGAAGATTAATTTATAAACCTTGACTTGACCATCAAAATTCTGGAATTCACATAAATTTTAATAAGCACTTATCGCTAATCAAGTAAGTATAGTTGAAATCTTGTGAGACAAAAATAATTGTTTCATTGTCGAAGAGTAAACACAGTTTTTCCATTTAGATAATGATTTTAAAAAATTGTTCCATGATAGAGTTACGAATTAATCATCATCTGAGTATTAAGAATATTGAATTAGAATTTTTGATGAATTTCATTTCACTGCTTTTTGTTGTGGGAATTGAATTGGTGAGTTTGATTTAAAATCTTAGTTTCTATTTATGTCATTTAGAAATGTTTCTTTTCAGGTAAGGAAGTATTAGTTGAAATTTGCGAGAGTTCACACATATTGATTCTCCAGCGGAATATACGTTTATTTCATATGCACGTTTTTTACCGACCCTGGAGGCTTTTTGTTTTGTTTCAGATAAGATAAGCGAATTAACGATTTTGTAAAACTTAGCTGTGAATATTTGTAATGTATCACTAAGTCAATGTGAAACAAGATTCGATTACACTAGAAACATTCATTCGAAGTCTTGCTTATCACCCGTATTTTGTAGATTTATATAAATTACGATAAAATATTCATACAATCTTGAAATCCAATTTTTAACGATTGTGAATATTTATTGTGGAGGCGATGAACGTTTTTCAGCTTGATTTTTTCTTGTTTATAATAAATTCTGATTATACTCAAGTTTGAATTGACGAGATTCGAGATGGACGATTAGGTTATCGCTCGATCATAGAATTATAGGCAATCTTTAAATTTTGTTTTTTGCATGTACTTTTATTTGTAATATACAGAAAGTCCGAGAGACAACATTCAAAGAACAATGTGTAACAAATTCTAAAATATTGTAACAAAATTAAAGACATTTTGTGATTTCTTTTGAAAATAATAATGAAAAATTCATTGGAGTTTCATAGGTTAATACAGACTTTGATGTGAACTTTAAAATTATTAAAAAATTTTTTCGATTTTGCATAGAGTCTAATGAAAATGTCACAGAAAAATTTTGAAACATTTTATTATACTCTGGTATCTTTTAGGACTTTATAAAACTTTGCAGAATATTTTGTAACTTTTTTTAACATGTGAAACTTTTGCAAATCTTTGAAGAATTTCTTTGAGACACTATAGAATATTCTAGAATATCTCGGAATCTTATAAAATATTTTAGAACTTCCCTGAACTTTTTAGAACGTTTTAACACGTTCTGGAATCTTCCGGGATTTTTTCAAGTTTCTATAAATTTTTGTAAAAAGTTTTGGAATATCTTACGATCTTTTTGAACATTATAGACTTCTGGAAAATTTGAGAATCTTTTTGACCTTCCTAAAACTTTGGAAGCTTTTCCAAACTGTCTAAAATATTATACAACTTGATATAAAATTCTGGAAATTCCTAGAATTTTCTTGAATTTGCCAATTTTATTCAAAACTTACTGGAACATTCTGGGACTTGGAACTTACATGAAATTCAGAACCCTATTT
>JABFQI010000544.1:0-10832 GCA_022816925.1 Trichacis sp. ZL-2020 | reverse complement strand
AATTTAAACTTTTTGACGATCTAACGTCAAATTGTCAAAAAGTTCAAATGTTCTTTATTCCAGTATTTCCACTGCCAAAATCGACTTTAGACGCTTTATTACATACTTTTTGGAAAGTTAAAATCTATTTTGCATGTTCATTTTGCTTCTGAAATGATATAAATCTGCGACCAACATGCGACTTGGATGCAAGGGTATCTTTCTTCTGAAAAATTACATTTTATTCGTTATTAGCTCCACTACTGACCACGCCCCTCATATCAATTTTGTACAGAATCACACTAGTCATTAAAATCTATCTTGGATCACATTTTTTTTTTGGGAACTACATTGTATTTCGTATTAGGGCACTAAATTGACCCCTCCCCAAAAAAAAAGAGTTTTTATCAGCATCGACGCTGTTCTCCTATGATTCCTTTCTCACCTTCTCCTCGGAGGCGGGTACGCTGTGTTTCGGCACGCTCGAGAAAACAAATTTACTAATCCCATCATAATGATTGATGGACAATTATTTTTATAAACATTGTTATAAATTTTGACATTGCATAATTCACGAAAATATTTATGTTCTACAAAACTTGCTGGAATCATTTAAAACTAAAATTATTATCATAATTGAAATTAGTGACAATTATATTATCGATTTTTCTGATATGAAGATTTCTGTAACAGATACAGAATTGCCTGCAAAACTATTGAATCAATCTCTTGGATCATTTGTTAACTTCACGATAGTAATTTCCATAGCATTTCCTAATGCTACGTATAATTTTCGAAACTTGAAGACTGGAAATATCTTTACATTATTGATTAAAAAACTCAGGATTACGTCAATTTTGAAGTTTCAAATCAGAATACGTAAAATTTTTTAGCTTAATATGAAACAATCTCAACTTCTAGATTTAATATTTTAGAAATAAAAAATGTCGAGAACACAGGTTTCTGTAGTTTTTTAGTAACTGCATCTGAACGTCAATAAAATTTTGTCAGTTTTGAATGAAATTTTTGCTTTAGTTTTGATTTATATAACTCGAATTCGGTCTCGTTTTAGTTACAGAAACACCGGCTATTAGTTTACAATCAATGTTTGACAATAGCATTCAATGAAAACAAAGGTAGAGTCAAAACCATAATTTCCACAGCAAAAACGCATTCATAAATGCATATTATCAAAATAAACGATGATCCAATCACAGGAAATGCCAAGAGCGTAACTAGAGTTATTAGATGTGATAACTTAAATTGCTTTTGTTCAGTCATAGCAAACATGTTGAGCTATTTTTATAAAATTGTAATTACATTGGTTCACCAAAGTACAAAAATATATTTGTTCATATCGAGAAAATTCTAATTTTATTTTGTCAAAAACCCTGACAAGTTCGGTTTTCAAATAACTATAACACAATAAACCTCATTTTCGTCACAAGAACTCCTATTTTTGTAGAAATAATTGCTAGGGAAAAAAAACCTTAAACAACTACAATGCAAAGAAGTCTGGGCATTAAATTTTGCAAATAGGAAGCGAAGAGACATCGGCATTTCTTTAGCGTGTTGTCAATATTGATACAGCTTGCCTCTACATAAACGATTCTTGCCGTCATAAAAATTACATAGAAAGTTATAAGGTACGTAGATAATTCGATTTGAAAAAAATTTTTTTTACAGAAAGTTATATTGTTATTGGTGAAATAAGTATTTTTTGATTAGACACGTAACTACGTATGATGGTACGACTGATACTGATCTAATTAGAAAGTATGCTTTAATCGAACCTTAATAAATTTTTACCTATGCCGTAGAAAAGTGCATTTTCTTACACTATCGAGTTTTTTCAAACGTGCTTTCTCCATGTTATAGTATAACACAAAGTTCGCGGATAGTGTGATAATAATTTTTCGATTTATGTGACTATAGGACTCGCCTATAGCTTGTATTAAAAACAGTAAATTCATCTGGAACATACTTTCAATTTATTTGTTCTGAATTTTCATTAAATAATGTTGGAACGCGAAAAGTAATTCTTCTGATGCCAAATATTCATAAGGTCTCACTTCAGAATGAGCATGTTTTCAGTCTTCCAATGCTTCTTGCAACAAAATCTGATTTAAAAAAATGTTGAACGATGTATTTTTATTTTCTAATACGCTGTGATACGTTCAAAATCTCATTGTTGCCTGGTATTACATGAAAAGTTACAAAAAATATAATCGAAACGTAGAATATCGAAGATGACGTGCACAAGGAGAAGCGTGAAATACTTGAACAAAAGAGGAAGCAAAGCACTTTCGGAATTTTTACATTTCACAATACATTCACGTTGAGCTTAATGGGAACGAATATTGCATCGTTTCTTTTGCGAAATAAAAGTTAATGTTGATTGAAAGGCATTCAAGAACTCGATAAGTGTTTATAAAACTTTTCAGGAACAATCATGTACGTATTTGAAATGTTTATCTCACCTTTAGGGTAATTCAGCTCGTAATAGAATTTTGAAATTTATCTACTGGTCGCATAAGTCAATTTTTAGACTTCTACAGAACAAATATTAAGTAAACTATTGGATCTGTCAGTATTTTCACATATATTGATTCTAGATATTAGTCAATTCATCCGGTTTTCTGTCATTCGTGAATTTATATTCGTATCATTAATAAATTAAATGTTTATTTTTATTCATATTTCATATACATTAGTAAATTATGCTTGTTCAACATTTAAATTTTCTGAGAACAGAATAATGATTAATAATTTAGCGCAATGATCATTCCCAAATATTTATTACCTCTGTATTGGAATGCAATGTGTATATTTATTTCAAGAGATATTTCTTAAAGTTTCCTTGTAATTAATTGTTCAATTGCAGTTATGAAAAAGTTTTTTCAAATTATTCCTCGTTTGTCTTGAAATTATTCAATGTTTATTGAAAGAAGTATAAATTTCTTTATCGAATCTGACTATTATTTACTGACATTTTTTGGATTGAAAATTATGTTTTCGTGAAATGAATTCTGTGATTAACAGGTCCACGCAAATGTATAAATATGAACGTCGTTATCGTGAATAGTGAGGGCTGTTTCGAGCATAAAAATATAATGAATTCATGATTGAAAAAATTTGAACAACATGAAAAAATAACAACATGAAATAAATTCAAAACATTTGATAATCATTTTTGAAAAATTCTTAGAAATTCCCGAAAAAGAAAATATTTCTATCAAAATAATGAATTTATAATTCTGCAAAATTATAATTTCATTCATCGCTCTTCATCATTATAACGCATAGTTTTTTTTTACTACGTTTGAAGTTCGCTATCCCGAAATTTCCTACCAACTCCATTGAATTATAGTCAACGAATTTGAAGTGACGATATTTGACGTTTTAGGAAATGAATTTTGAATGTCAATACAAGATCGAAAAATTAACGTGACATTTACATGGAATTCTGAAAGAAGCTGAAGAAGTTGAAAGCTTGGGATTTAACAGTGTTAATTTAATTCAAAATTTTTATTTTGAGAGTTCAATCAGTGCAGTGTAATTAAATTTTTCTCACGGAGCATAGCCTGAAAAATGGAAAAAATTATGTTTGTTAGCAGAAAATGTCCAAACTTCACTCACGAATGAACCAGCAAAAATTCTAATTGACACTTTGCATTAATTCACGCCACATTTCCATTGTTTTTATAAGACTCGATCTTGTTTTTTTTTTCGACGATAACATATGCGTCGAAAAATAACTTCGCAGACGATTTTTCGATTCATTCACGAGAATGTTCGAATGCAGTTCAAAATCCATATGTTTCTGCGTTTATTTCATTTCTTTACTTCAACAGACCAAGAGGGTTCTTAAAATAAAAAGCAAAACAATACGATCGAATTAAGGTCGAAACGCCTAAGCTACCATTGAAGCAACATTAAAAACGTGCTACGACAATATCGGTACGTAACAATTTCACCACGGCGTAAAAAAAAAATGAAAGGTCGGGTCGCTACTTTCAAGGCCGCACCGATGAAAAGGAGAAATGAGACTTACGAAGCGTATAATTTATAGCGCCAGCAACGTTTAAAACGGTATTCGGCGACAATGTAAGAACTCGCTCTGCGGTTTTCACTTCGATTACATGCGCTAGTTAACGATTGCGCATTCGACGTATTGCGAAAAGCCTTATACTGTCATCGACTTCCCTGTCACGAGTTTTCACTTTTCTTCTGGAAGGATGCCCGAACAAGTGAGACATAAACTCTCAATTAATCATCGAACATTCAGTATATAATATATTTAATTTCATGTACATTTATTTGAAGTTTTCCACTAATTCTTTCAATTATACATAATCTAATGAAAAGCCCTCGGAACTGCATGTCATGAATGACATTATATGAGCATCAATCATACATCGGCTTCTTGTGAGCCATATATGAGAATCAAATATAAACAGCATCACAGAATCCGATCGGATTCTGCCACAGCTCACCAAAAAAAATTGAAAATGTTAAAATGCGCTCGAAGCCTACCAGACTTAATAACAGCAACTATCATAATTGCTTCTCGCTATCCATGTCTTTCTACATGCCTAGTGATGTTTGCTTCTTTCTCTTAGACTAATCTTACTCTTTCGTCTTGCTTTCGTCTCCCACTGTTTTGAAGACGCTGTTTTTCCAGTCCTATGATGAGCATATTAATAAACACAACAGTAGCATCGCGACAAGGAGACTATATGCATAAGGTTTGCTCGGTTTCTATAGCCAAGGCAATGCGTTGTCGCGACAACCAATGAGAGAGTGCTTCATTCGAATTCGAGCAAACCGGGCCCACCTTGCAGTAGTTTGACTTGACGGTGCCGTGTTTTTTGACATTTGAAATGTTGACAAATTAAAGTCATATTCCAAATTATTAAAATAAAATTAAGCATATTAGTGGATAGGAAATTTAGTGGCTCCGACATTGCGAGGTACTTGCGAGGAACAGCAGTGTCAAGAAAATGACATTCAGGAGACCATACAAGATATTAACTATCAGATGAGTTGTTAACATTAACTTTCCGTAACTAAAAATTCTTAGATTGTGTTTCTTGTGGTTTTACTTTAAATTTCAGGTTTAATAATTGGATGGAAGGAATTCTGAGCTCCTATTTGTTTTGGAGACGTCGAAAAACACCCTACCGATGCAGTCAAGATTTCTACAAAACTTGTAAAAAAAGTGTATATTTACTCTAACCGTATTATTTATATCAGCACCTCGGAGGAAAAATGAAGTAGAGAACATTCGAAAGAAAGAACGTCTTGTATTTTTCTCAGAGAGGAAAAACGTTATAGAGAAAATCTCCGGGATGAAATGTGGCGTGAATGAAAGTCGAGAGCAACAACATACCCTGGAGACTGGGGGAATTCTACACTCCCTCCCTACTTACCTTTGGGTATATAGCCCCTCCGTCTTTGAATACCTCTGCTAAGCGTCGATTTTTTCCAGCTGTTCCGTCTTTCGATGTCTTATCAGCTATTCTGATCCGGTTTCTCAAAATATAATGAATTCGAATGCTGCAAATCAACCCCGCATCACAGAAAACCCTGACAAACGGGACGATCGTAATTTTTTACGATCGATTGAATATGTCTAAAAATTTTTTAAAAATTTTCCCCTAAAGTTTCGAAATTGCGATGACAGAGCATACTTTTTGCGTCGATGAATTTGATAACCGCAATAATTAACTCCCTGGCTATCATGAATTTTCCCAAGAAAGGCGATAAGTCTATAAACTTTCAGAATTTTGTAAAAATTGTATCGAATCCCTAGTTTTCAAAAAAAGGGCTAATAAACATTTTATAAAAAATATTATGTTTTATAAAATATTTCGTAAAGGAACAAAAATTTAATTTCAAAAATTTAAAGTTTTATTAAACATTGAAATTTTATGAGTAATTTTGTAATTTTGATAAAATATCCAAGTTTTTCCAAAAAAAAAAGTAATGAATGTTGATTTCCACATGTTTAGTCAAGTTGAGCTTGTTGTTCAATTTTTTTTAAAATTTTTCGTTAACCATTTATAAAATTCACAATCACTAGGGCTACTAGCTTCGATATTTAATTACAGATAGCAAAGAACTATTTTATTGTAAATTACCCGGAAAGGGGATTTGTTTTAATTATGTAATACATCATTCTATTCAAGCTATTATATATTTATTGATTGCATTTATTTTTACAAATGACCATCACTTTTAATAATTACACATCATAATTCGAATTACTTTGTAACACTTTCACTACTAAGAAAATTAAACAATTTGGATTGCCATATTTGTTAACTTTACAGTATTATTCACAAAATTTAATTATTAACAGTGATCGTTATTTTTAAAAATTGAAAATTTATTTATTCGTATAAATGAGAAATGCTTGAACGTCATAAAAAATTCATTTTACGTAAACTAATTGACATGATAGTACTATGTCATGTGTTAATAATTAAAATAATTACAACCCAGCCATTCATTCCAATTCTTCAATTTATAGTCAAGAGAAGTTTATATTTATGTTTATATTCTTGCGGATTCATTCTGCTTTTTTTCAAAGTAAATAGTTTTTAATGTCCAGTGTATTGAAGGTAAAATTTTCATATATGTATCTCAAAGTATAATATCAATAGGATGTTAGAAAATGGAAAAATCGAAAAATTTTTTTAATTCTTTCATATTTGTAAGTAAATCTTATTTGTCCAACGCCGTGGGAAAAATGCTCCATTCTTACACTTTTTTAAGGCTTCCAACTCGCGTTTCTCAATGCTATCAAACAAAATATCGTCTTTAACTAGTGGTAAATAATTTTTTTAACTCAGCTGATTGGAACGCTCGCCTTCAGCCCAATCCTCAGATTCGTTAAAAAAATTTTTCCCACGCTATTCACGGAATATTCAATTCAAAATACAGTGTAAATATATATTTCAAGTTAGGTAATTTCTACTTCAAGTTATCATTTTGTGTATTTTTACATAAATTTTCTAGTTTCCTCGAATTATCTTCATTTTCTACGCACACTTTGAGATTGACATCAAAAATGTTTTTTTCTCCTCGATTCAAAGTCTAATGTGTTTCGTATTTGTTAAATCTCAAAATTAATGTAGAGGTTTCTCCATCAATATAAGATCTTATTTATTTCTCATTTATGAATTTTGTTAATTGTTCTGTCATAACATAAACGATTTCGTAATAAAACTATGTGAAATAAAATAATAACCTGACTAAACACCTTGATTATATAGGATTTATTATTCAAAATAATTTCAAAGAATTTTTCATATTGCGCAAACAATTTCATGATATCATGACCATTTCCCATTGGAAATTTTTTGGATTTTTTTTGAAAATTCATCAATTTCCGTAATTGCGAATTACATAGGTAATAATTTCCTGATATTTCTGGGAATGCTTGTTCGCTTCCAAAAACTCAGGAAATATCTGAAAAATTGCTGTGATTTGCGAAATTTTCTAGAAACTCTAAACATTGCTGTGTATTTCCAAAATACCAATAATTTTCGAAACATACTTGGTAATTTTCGAGTAATTGTAAATACTCTTGGATGCTTCAAGATATTACTGCATATTCATATAAATGAGAATATATTGTTCTTTAATATATTTGAATATCAGTCTAGCATTGTACTGTCAAACAAAATTTTTTACAATCTAATTTTCACAAAACACGAAAATCTCATTTTTCGAAATCGAAAAATATTTTCTTCTTTCTTGCATTCTTAATGTTTTTATATGTATGTCAGTTACTATAGAAGACGACAAAATTGAAGCAGTTACTCTATAAATTATTTGTCTATTAATACTCTCTTATTCAAAAATAACATTCGCTCAGCTACTAATTTGAACTATAATTGTGGAATTACTTTAGGAACCTTTCTGCTACTCAATCTAGGCCTTAAAATATATTGCTGACCATGCGTGATGCTGGAAAACTAGACTACACATCGCTACACATATATTTATAAATTAATAACATCAAAATCGCGATTTTTGCGAATTTTAAATGCTTTCGCGGACCCACTGACTCGTCACAAATTAATAAAATGTATGATTTTTTGTAATGGAAACGCATTGGAAAAATCTAATTTTATTCAACTGTAATAGCTAGACGATGAGGAAAAAATTTCTATTTGTGCGACGAACGGAGGCATCACGCTGGTTGAAATTTCGAAGTTAATTGATTGTAAAACGAATTAAAGGAGTCATTTTTTCCTGAAGTGTCCATTCTTAACAGAAAATGGCTGGTGGAATGTATTTTACCTCTAATTATTTCATATGCTGAGAGTAAAAACCGATCAAGGTCAGAAAATATTGAGTTTTTCATATGTCTATCTCTCACTTGTCCGGTTTTTACCCTCGGCTTCTTCTCTAGTGTTACGCGGCATCATGATTCGTGGATATAATTTTTTATATTCACTTTTTAACCACTTCGAAGGTTTCTCTTGGAAAATTTTCATCCTGGATGATTTTGAACACTTCATAAATTTTATATGTAGAAGTTATTTGGAGCAATTTCCTCATTTGGCGCTATTATAATCTAAATAAAGTACAAGCTTATGATAGCGAGCTACGACATATTTGTTTATTTAAATAATTGAATCAATCCAAATTCATTTCTCAAGAATTCATTACATTCATAAATTAATAAATCTGAATTCTTTTTATTCCATCAAGTTTTGAAAACCTTTATCATGGTTCCAGGATTTTATGATGATTCAAAGTGTGCGACTGAAACGCGACACAAATGCGACCGAAACGCGACCGAAATCTGTCGCGTGGGCTTCGCCAGGGAATCGTAAATTGATGTGCAATTGTGAAAATCAAAAAAAAAGTTTGAATGACACAGCGGCTGAATTGCGTCAGACTGCGCGTGAGCGGATTTTGGCTGATACGGTCTGCGTCAAGATCCTACGTTAGACAGCATAGCTCGGACGATGTCGGGCGATCTTAAAGTAATCCCACTTGAATTTTTTCAAAAACCTCGTAACATTCACGATCACAAACGCTATGTTCCTTGTATGAATCGGTATGAATATCTAATGAAATTTCTTAGAAACGTTCCTTTGTTTTTGTTATCGCACGTATGAACTGACAATTTCAAGCTTTGACTTTGACGTTTTTTTTATCGAATCGTCTGATCTCGTATGGATCTTGTTTTCACCTTGAACGTTGAAAACATTCTCTTTTTGATTAAGGGACCTCTTGGATTTTCCGAATTCGGACGTTGTGTTGTCAGCGAATTTCGCAGTTGCGAATTGTCTGTTTGTATGAAATTAAGGTAATATGAACGTTGTGAGACATCTCCTTAGATTCTCACAAAATTTGAATAGTAATTGCTGAAGTTGTTCCACGTATCCCCAAATTGTTTCAGAATTTTTTCCTGCATGGTTTTTGAGAAAATCGATGTCAAATTTACATACGTTTATATGGGAATCAACAAAATTTTTTAATACATCAGCAACGCGTCCTTCGGTTTTGATGAAAATAATTGCCGCCGATGAGGATAAAAATTCTCTTTAGTTTGAGATAATTTCTAGTATATTCGCCTGGCCAGCTTTGTAGAAAAATGAGAAAATGTTGGAGATTTGACAGTTCCTCAGGCACGAAACTGCCTAATTGAGAGGCTGAGAGTAAAAACGCAACAAGTAAGAGACAGACATATGTGGAACTTCATATTTTCTGTCGTTACTTGTTGCGTTTTTACTCTCAGCCTTTCAATTCATAGACGTAGCAATACCGTACGAACCCCAGTTTTCGGCGCAAATAGAAAACAACTTCCAAACATTCGAAAGTTTATGTTGTCGATGACGAGGACAGGCCGGACAGGTGATGTCGAAAGCAATCGAGAGACAATGCGGTCTTGCCAAAAACAGAAGTATTGACTTGACGTTCGTACGAAACTAACGTCGTATGTACCTAACGTCAATACATTTCACAACGTACATACTACCTTAACCTTAGCTTTGTGAAAATCGCGCCACACGAAACACGAAGAGAGAGAATCAGTTAGTTAAAAAAGCATGTAGCATATTAAAAACAGTCAAGAAGACATTGATATCAGCATTTTTTCCCTTGCCTATTGCACTCTCAAATTACGTAAAGATAGAATAGATTTTTTTTTTTTTCAAATAAAATTTTAATTTTAAAACAATTTTTTTTCTCCGTCCGGCTATATAGATGTCTAATTACCAGTAACAATAATTTTAAGAATGTAACGATTATGTGACAGTAAAATATAGTCTCGAAATAGTTTGTAAAATTACCGTAAAATGTCAGTAAATCCACAGTGTCGAGACCAGTCACATTACGAGCGCACATCTCTGATTCCGATTCAGCGACCATATTAAAAAACACTGCGTTGTCTCATCCCGCTTTTACTTGCTATCTTTTGACTCCTTGATGGAGAACAAGATAGGTGCACTCATATTCAGTGCCGATTTTAAAACGCTTCGATATATTTCATAATTTTCTATACAAAAATTGATGCAGCAATTTTAAATTCAAGAAATTTTATATATACTCTCTAATCAATTTTTATAGCTACTTCAACATCATCTTTCGGATAGTATGTTTCTGTTTACATATTAACCATTTGAAATGATTCAACTTCGCCTATTTATATCTTTAACTCTTAATTGAAGAAAATATACCCATTTCCAAAATATAATAATATAAAAAGACAAGATCACTCAAGAAAATATTTGAAACAATCTGCATATTTACAAAATTGAAATGTTCACAATTGAAGGGTCCGGGAACGAAAGGGCCTCACCAACAAAATTATCAATATGCTAAAATAT
>JABFQI010000543.1:0-10850 GCA_022816925.1 Trichacis sp. ZL-2020 | reverse complement strand
TTTACATATAAAATATCGTACTGCACATTTTGGCAATGTCTATTTTGACGAAACGATTGCAGTCCTCGCCTTCGCCTCGGACCACAACCCTTCGTTTCGTCAAAATAGACATATGCCAAAACGCACAATAATATACTATTTTGATTATATTTAAATACTGGTGAGTGGTAAAATATGTCGTAATTACGATAAAGCTGTTATAAAGTGTAAGGTATTTTATAAGAGTTCCATAAGGAACAGGAAAATTTTTTTTCTTCTAACGCAACGATAGAATTCTATAATAACAATTATCATTAATACTATATAAGTATTATTTATGTATTATTATTATCGCAACTCCAATATTCATTTGAACAATTTTTTACGTCGAGACTAAATGTTTTAATCGAAGGTGAATTTATGAACTGAACCTTCAAGAACGTTATAAAACATTTCATAACGTAACAAAACTTCATAGAACTTTCTGGAAAATTCTAGAATATTTCAGAACATTTCATAACGTTCTGGAATATTTCAAAACTTTGTTAAACTTTCAGAAAGTTTTAAACCGGAAATTCGAAAATCCCAGATCGCTAGACACCCTGAAGTTGTACCTTTCTTTTAAATTTCACACAGGAAAATCAGTACATCGTTAATCACGTTCATTCAAATGATTTCAAAGTATTTCTAACGCCAATTTCTGTATTCATTTATTAATGAACCATAATAGTGTAATCCTTTGAGATTTAAAATACTGAAATAGATTCATGCTTCATGTTTCAATTTTCTATAAACCTATCAATTTATTTTCAATTGCAAAAAAAGCTAATGAATAATTAGTATAAAACCTTGTGTAAGCCAAGTTTTATATCAATGCTCATTTTTAATATAACGGGGAAGTAACAAGTTTACATAGAAAAGTAATATAAATGCAACTAACAAATTAACTAAACTGAAAATGTACAGATCAACACTTTCTATGAATATGTACATTTACTTATTTGAAATCATTAATATTTTGGAAAGATTAATGAATTGTTTTTTTCATTTTAATGTTTCACGAAACTTACGTTTCTTGTAAATTAATTTCTAGTTTAAAAAAATTAATGTTCAATTAAGAAAAGGTTTTTTTGGAAATGATGTTTACAGAATTTTCATAAGCACGTTTTATAGAAACTGAATTTTTATTGAATTTCCATAACATTAATACACGGAAAATTGGAATTAAAAAAAAATTACTATGGTTTTTGTACAAAACTTCTGGGTACAATAAAAAAATTGGAAGTTTGTCAAAAAAATTATAGTCACTATAGTGATGCAAGATAATAACAAATGTAGCATATAAAAGCAAGTACATTTTTTACAGGTTCGTAATGTGTGCGATTATTACGTTGGACACGCCAAACGTTCCAGTCCTCTCCATACTTTACGTTAGAGTAGAAATATATGTATACGTTTAGACATACGTCTGTATGTGTATATAGCATGTACATTATACAGCGTAAAATATGTAATTTGTACTATTTATTTCAACGTCCCCAGTACAGTTGAGACTTACAGGTTACGTACAAAAATTTATAACATTCGAAAATTCCTTACAAGTTCTCAAACACTTTGAAAAAATGTCTCATACCTAAGAAGAAACTTAAAAAGAAACCTAGTATTTTCCAAATGTACGTTATTGGACGTTGTCAGTTCTGTCTTACATTATAAGGCAACAAAAATTATAAGGGTAACTTACTTTCGAAATGAAAAAACTTTAAAGTTTTTCAGAAGTTCCTTTATAATTATAATAACCCACGAAACAGAATTTCCCCAATTTTTTTATTGCATTTAGTGCAAACGCGTTTGCATCAACGATTTTGTATGAATTCGTGTAAAGCGCTGTCCGCATGTTAATGCTAAATTCGATTCAAATTTCATGCTAATTTTATGAAAATAGTACATAAAATTAATGCGGATTCGTTTCTCCAAACGCGTTTGCATAAAATCAGTATGTCAATTAAATACGAAATTTGCCTCAAGTTTTGACATCAAACTCGATGTCAGCGGCAGTGCTTCAAGAAAAAATAAAAATACCTTTTTAAGAGCTTATAAGAAATTTTCGAATTTCATATTTCTTACAAACCTCATAAGTTTCAGCATGAGCAGAGGGTAGCGTTACACTCATTAAGTAAAAAGTTATAAGGATTTCAGAAGATGTTTCATATATTATCATTTTCAGAACTTACAGAATATTTTTAAATCCTTCTGAAAGTTGCAACGGAAAATTTAAAAAAGTCTTGCATATTTAAATAGTTTGCAAAAAATTTGTAGGAGATTTATGAACTTTCGGGGGTTTTAAAATATTTATAGAAAAACATTATTCAAATGACAGACTCATGTCCGGTCTACTGAAAAATTGTAAAATATCATCGAATATTATGAAAGTCGCAGAATGTTCGACATAATTTGTAAAATTTATAGAACTAGAGTAAGGTATATTATAAAATACTTTCTCATTTCGTTAATTTTTTTTCCAATACTATAAAACTTAGCAGGTACACTGAGGGAACGATGCACGTTCGGCTTGGGCTTTAGCTCCAATAATTTGGGACGTTATTTTAGTGAAATAACGAAATAAAATAAAGCCATCCTAATAATTGGAGTGAAAACCCCAACCAAACGTGTATCGTTCGTTCAGTTTAAAAAAATCTTAAAGATTATCCACGTGTGCAAAATATAAAACAAGAATGAAAGTAGGGAACGATTTTGTGACATAAATAATGTACACTTTTTTAATACTTCCGGTATTCAAATTTGTTATCACAAATTCCACATCTGCCAAGACGGGGAATTAAAATTTTTTTTGTACTTTTGTTGCAGGGCAAGCGATATGAATTGAAGGAGAAAATTGATGCCCTTGCTTTGTACATGGTACTAGGTAGAAAAGGTTATACAAAAGTTAAGCGCTACATGGCACTGCCTGCAAGGAACACAGTAACAAATATGTTGCAAAAAGTTCCTCTGGAACCTGGTTTTTCAAGGTTCTTGATGAGAGTCTTTGCAGAACGTGTTAAGCGTATTGACGATCCAAAAGAATTATTTTCCATTCTTATTTTTGACGAAATGAAAATTCAAAAACGCGTAGAATTAGCTAAAGGCAATAATAAAAGCTTTGTGTATGGCTTGGAAAATTTTGGCTCGCATGGAACAAATGTTGCTGCAGATCACGGTTTGGTTTTCTTTTTGCGAAGTATTCACTCAGGATGGGTGCTTCCCTTATCATACAGCTTTTGTAGTGCCACAACAAAAACCAATCAATTGAAAATTTCAATTGTACAACATTTAAGACAATTATTATCAGTTGGTTTTAAAGTATTAGGTATGTACCTAGCAAAAAATTTTTTTAATGTAAAAAAATGAATTTGAAAATTGATTTTTTATAAAAAATTGTGAAATCTGTAGCTGCTACGTGTGATCAAGGACCAACTAACATGACGGCTGTAAAACAACTAATCGCCGAAAGTAATACCGTGCGTCAATCTAAAAACCGAAGTTGCAGTAAGTTTACAATCAAGCCCGTATACGCTTCATATTTTGATTTGCATGAGAACATCACTGCAAAAAATGATGACTTGTCACAAGACATTTTTTGACGCCATTTTCAAATTTCAAGACGCTTTCAGCTGTCTTCAAAAAAACACACTAAAATAAGACACTTCTGAATTGGAGACATTCATTACGTGTCTTTGTGTCTCATACAAAGACACGTCTGAAATACCTTTTTTTGCAGTGATGTTGCTACGAAACCGTGAAAAATGTCATTAAAAAAAGAACTATGTAATTGCAAATCGCACGTTTTTCCTCAAAGCATATTAAATATTTTGAAATAATAGATATTCATTTCCATAACAGGTATAAAACATCATTTTCATAATGCTTGCAATTTTTATTTTATAAAACAAACACAAAACGAACACAATTATTTTAAGAAACAAAACACTCAGTGCAAAAAATCATCTTCCATACATTCAAAGGCCACATAATTATTGTTAATTTATTGAGATGTCATTCCAGTACCGAAGTTTCATGTGTAGGTATAAAAAAAATACGAAACCCGAAGTATATGTAAAAAATTTTTGAAAATACATTTACTATAAAATCTTTCTACACGAATGTAGAAGATGGTACCGAATAGGTTTGCGGAAATTCGAATGACAATTGACAAAATTCTACATTTCTCTGAATTTTTCACAATGAATGACACACGAATATTCATGCATTTCTTTAATCTTGATAAATGACTGCTGATAAACTAAATTTTTTATTACATAGGAGATACATTCGAGGTGGATGGAAATGAGATAATTCCTATTTTTGATCCGCCACATCTTTTGAAAGGGATGAGAAATAATCTCATGATAAAGGATTTAATTACAAATGCTACTGATGATGAAAAGAAATGGAAATTTGTAAAGTGGACTGTTTTCCAAAGGGCGCGCTTTATAGATAAGTACGCGTATAACAGTCTTGGAATGCCACAAATTAAGGACCTTCACCTTGATCTTAACGGAAAGGAGAAAATGCGAGTGTTCCCTGCTGCGGAATTGTTTAGTAAAACGGTTGGCGAATGTATTCTTCATACCGTAGGTACCCAAGGTAAAAATATACGTAATAAACATTATTAGTTTCTCAGTACTGCAGGCGAAGCATTTACAAATCAAACTGAACACACATCACTTATGTCGTGTAACATGAAGTGCATTAAAATTTTAAGTTTACTTTGAGAATTTATCGCAAAAATCTGGGTTAAATTGGTACTCGTGAATTTCCAATCATTCTCTCTAAATCTTAATAATTGGAATTTCATTTTTCAGTCAGTGAAAATGAAGGCACCGAAAAAACAAGTGGTTTTCTTACTAGAAAAAAAGTGACATTCCAATGACTGCACTGTAAAAAATGATGTCTTACCACAAGACATTTTTTGACGACATTTTCAAGACGCATTCAACTGTCTTAAAAAAATACGCTACAATAAGACACTTCTGAACTGGAGACATTGATTGCGTGCTTTTGTGTCTCATACAAAGGCACGTCTTAAACACCTTTTTTTGCAGTGTGCTCATTTTAATTCCACTTTTTTCCATTGGGATTCCACTTTTTCGCCAGTAAGGAAACTACTTTTCTATTGGTGCCCTGATTGTCACTGAGTAAAAAGTGGAATTCGACTTTTTGAGATTTAAAGAGTTTATTTATAAATAAAGTGAGAAAAGCATGAAATAAATTTATTAATAATATATTGATGGACATAATTAAATAGCTCAATGTCAAAGATGAGAAAAAAGAATGCCCACTTTTAGAAATTTTCGCAGGATCTCATAAACATTACGGCAGTACAAAATTTACTGAAATGATAAATATTCTGGGAGTTTTTGCAAGATAACCCCGAGTAATGAGGTTCTTCTCTGGAAAATTGTCAATAGCAGTATTAAGAAATCGTCAAAGTGTTATTATTGACAACTTTGTAGAAAGAAGAACCTCATTATTTGGAGTTATTGCGAAACGTCATTGGCTGAGAACCGACGAATTTCGACTCTAAAAATGGACCGGAAACGGTCCATTTTTGTGCCAATTCTAGGAAAAAGTATTTTTTTGAACGATCTTTTTATTTCAGTTGTACAGGGTAAAGGCCCAACAAAAACTGTACTTGGGTATATTGCAATCGACGACAACGGTGGGCAAGATGCAACTTCAACAAGTGATTTCGTGCTTTTCATGAATGATTTGTTCGATTCAGTCAATGGCAAAATGAATGACAAACAATCGAATATTTTACGATCCCCTGTAACTGAAATGTCTGAACACCTGAGTTTTTGGAAGGTTGCCAAAGAAAAATTATCAAGGATGTCTTTTTATGATCGACAGGAACGTCGTAAAGTATCGATTCCTTCACTTGAAAATTGGAAATTGACACTGGAAGGAATGGAAAAACTGTGGGGAAGATTAAAGGCTGAAGGGTTTGAACACTTGTCTGTTCGTTACGTTAATCAAGATATACTTGAAAATTTTTTTGGTTTGATTCGGGGCAGGAATTACACAAACAGGAGCCCTACGCCTTTCCAGTTTGAAAGGACTTTCATATCTCTTCTAATTTGCAATTTGGACAATACCGAAATACGTGGGGGAAACTGTGAAAAAGAATCAACGAATTTGATCCATTTATCTATTGAAAAATACTTAATTCGGAAAGATGCAGTGGGCGCAGAATGTTCCGAACCGTTTGTTGAGAGAAGATTTTCCCTGCAATCGCCGTTTGCAATTGAAGTTGCAAAAATTGTAAATTCAATGAAACACGTTGAAGCACTAACTGCGGTCGCTCAGAAGTATGAAACTTGCAGGGACTGTGAGGAGGATTTTGCTTACAGTTCAATGGAAACAGCCGATTACTGTATAAGAGCGATTGAGAAGACGGCGACGTTCGTAGATATGCATATTCATTTTCATGAGGTTCAAAAGATTGTCAAGGAAAAGCTTCAAGAACATTTGAATTTAGACTGGATTCTATGCCCAAAACATCAAGTACAAGTCAAGGACATGATAGTGAACACATTAGCACGAGCAGTGATTGAAGGATGGTGTCGAGTTGTTAATAAAATTCTGAAGAACTTGGACCAGAACGACGTTGAAGCTGATCGTCAAAAACTGGAGCAACCGTTAGTTACAAAGGAAATTGTGGAAAAAAGAAGGGGCTCACTGCAGTCGTCGACTGCGAAGAATGAACCAGGGACAAAAAAACGTCGGAAAGTTGATAAAAAATCATTGTGATTCATGAAAATTGTATTAATATTCTAAAACCTCTGATTGATGTGGGTTCGACGAAGCTTCTTCTATGCTTAGTATATGTATTTCTCACGATATTGTGAAATTTCAGATTTCAATTTGAAAAAATTATAAACGTTTCCATACCTTATAAAAAAGGAATTGAAAGACATGGGGAAAAGCACGGACGAATGTACTTTCTTTTTCAATCTAAATTTAAAATTTTTAATTTAGTTTTAAACCTGTAAATTCTATTCCCTTAATATTTTCATTTCTCAAAAGAAATAAAAACATATGTAAAATTTTCTCCGAAGAAAATGAACAATTATTTCAATTTCTTCCAAGCAATTCAAAATTTTGTCCGTATAAGGTAGTTTTTTGAAATTCCCCATAGAGAATAGAACGCCACTTTAAATCGCTTAGAAGGAATAGGAAAGGTTATTTTCTTCCCTCTGAAGAAATTGTTACATATTTTTTATATTTATTTTTATAGGAATAAAAATATTGAGGGAGTAGAAATTGGAAATTAGGAATTTATTATCGAAATTCCAATTTTTATTTAGAAAGAAAGTGCATTGGTCAGCGGTTTTTTCTATTCCTTTCTATTCTTTTTCAGTTTAGTTATTCTTTAAAGGGTAGAGGTTTAAAATATTGGAATGCATTGTGTTTTTGTCATTAAACCTTCTACAAGGTTTTTTGTGCTGTTTAAAGTTAGTTCATTCGAAATTTATATCCTGACAGCACAAAATATTCACAGAATATCCAGGATATTCTCGAAAATATTTCCTAGAATATTACTATGTCCCACCTTTCTCCTATAAGGCAAATAGTAGAAATATATTGTAGAAATATTTTTTCTGTATATTCGCAGAATATTTTTTCTACTATTGGCCTTATGGGATAAACGTCAGACATACGAATATTTATACTAAGAATATTATCAAGAATATTTCTGGAATAATCGTAGAATATTATGTGATTCAAAGGTAGAGGTCGGTTATTTTTTAAAAAATCGGAGGTGAAAGTTGATTCTGAAACGATTTTACTGATTATATATTTGCATTTTTATATGGTTGCAAAGAATTGCGCTTATTTGTCTTTAATTTTTCATGACTTTTTTATAAATTATATCACTCATTTGTTTCAAGATCTGCATAATATTAATTTTTGTCTTCAAATATAAATGACTTTGTATTTCATTTAGAAATATGATTAGAAAAGTGAAAATTTTCTAATTTATAAAGTTCTTAATTATTATGACTTTCAATTGTTCACAATTTCATTAAATGTCATATTCATTTACAGTTACCTATTTAAAAATCAATGAAAAAATGTTTCAAATATTAACATCATGAATATAAGTATAAAATTTCTTTATTCAAAAAATTTGCTGCGCACTAATATAACAGTTTTTTTTTGTTTTCATTTGTAATGTTTTGTTAATGAAAATTTTAAAATTCAGAACGTTCGAAATAGCATTTATTTTGCCGATAATCATGACATTTTTTATTCTAAATTTAACCTATAACTTAATAACTGTTCTTGACGATAAGTAATACGTAATTTGTAATGAAAGTACGTGTACGAGGGATCCTCCCGATGCGCACCATTGCCTGCCACTGCCCGCCTTGTAGAGCTGGGAAAAATCGATAAAAAAAACTATCGATAGTTGTCGATGTTTATGACAAAACTATCGATAAAAATCGACAACAATCGATAATTTCCCCTTCCATTGTTCTAAGCGGCGGAATTCAAAAATTCAGTAGTTAATTTAAAATTATGTGATATCATTTTTTCAACAATACTTGAATGTGTTTTACTTTTCGATTGCTTGAAAAGAAAATATAATACCTTAGACCTGATATTATTCTTTCGTTCATCATCAAACATAAATAATTAAACTTCAAGTAAATTCTTTAATATATTCTAAAACTAAAATATTATAATTGTTATTAATTGAAAAATTGAATCTATCACGAAGAGCTGAAGTTGAAATAACGTATTGTGGTAGGCAAATGTTAGTTACATTGCAAACACTTTGTTTAATTATTTTGAATTCATTCAGTTTATTTTTAGGTAACGAATCCAAAAACAACTTTTCATATACATTTGAAAAATTTTTTATCATAAAAAATTTCATGTTCATAGAAATTATATTCAAACAATTGTTCTAAAAAAACAAAGAAATAAAATTTCCTAATTATTTATGTGAATAATAAATTCTATTTTCTAGATATTTCAAATGATAATGGACACCTTCAATTTCCCCTATTCAAAAATCCATTCTTAGTTACTAAAGTATAATTATGGATTTTTTTTCATGAATGTTAATTTTATAAGAATTAGAGATATTATTTTAACTAATAATTACCCTTTCAATTTTATTGATAAATATGGACATAAAAGAATTAATCGTCATAAATTTTTGTCTACAACAAAAGTATTGTTTTTGACTTTGAAAAGCAAAATTTTGTAGTTTGATCAATTTTTGAGAAATATAATAAAACGTAATCGATGAAATATTCAAAGAGTATAATTTTGGCGTTTTTTATGGAACTGATAATAAATATAATAAAAATATTATTAGAAGAGGGAAAGATAAATTGATGAAAACCGACCAACAATGTGTTGTTTACCAGATTTATTGTAATAAATGTGGAGCTCAATATACAGGAGAAACTAAAAGGTGCCTAAAAACTATAGAATTGAAGAATATTCAAATAAGATTGGAAACGTTTTCTCGAATTATAATGTTTTAACTAAACATAGAATTGAATATATCATGACTTGGAATGAAACGATGTTGAAATATTAGATAGAGAAACAAATAATTTCTACAATTATCGTAGAAAAAGATCAGTTTCAGAAATGATATTATTAATAAGACTAAAAATACGATTAATGAATAGGAGGATTCAAAATTTCGAAATTATATAAGTTTATGACGAACATATTAATGAAATTTGAAATTATTATGTCGTATGTTTTCGTCATGTTGGGTTTGAAGCATTTAAATGGAAATTTTTCAGTATTTCTTTACAATTCGTTGAGAATGGTTGTGGCGTCATACTTTTGAGGAAAATAATTTCTATTTTTTGAAATATAATTTTAATTTTTCCAATTTGAATTGAAATTTCCATATCTTCATTTTCTCTTTTCTTTATATACTTGATAAAGGTTGGATATTGAGTAGAAAACTTGTTCTATAATTGATTCAAATTTTCATATGGAATTGATTTATCTAACGTTACAGTTATCGTTTCGAAGAATTTTTTGTCGAGTAGGAAAAAAAATCTTCGCTCATAAAAGAATAGTGTGGATGGGGCGGTTTCGAACAATAAATCATTGTAATTTTTCAATTTTGTAAATTTGTTATTAATTCTAAAACGGTCCATGAAATTTTGACCCCTTTGGATCCTTTAAATTCTTTGTTATGAAGTAATAATGAAGCGTATTTTTACATTGTCAGTAATGATTATTTCAAAATCAGAGGCATTATAATATATTGACCTTGACTAGTTTTTACGTTGTATTGAGGTTTGCAATAAATTAATATTGATTTTAAAATTGGCAACATCGAGTTGCCAAGAAATTTTCAATTTAATTCATAAAAATTGATTTTATTTATTACATTTAATTAGATTTAAGTAGTCAAATTTAATGAATAAATTTTTCATTTCCAATATGAAAAAATTGACTTATTAATCACAAAATGTTACAGATAATACAGTATTGATTTCGAGACACTTTGCATTTCTGATAATAGGACAAAAAATGATTGAATAAGCACGTAAATGAAGAAGGAAATGAAAAATTGATTAGTTAATGAAAAAATGTAATGAATATCAAAATAAAATGAAGATACTTCTTATTAAAGTCGAAAATTGCGTACTACAGTACGCAGAATACTCCCTCGCAACTTGAATTTTTATAAGAAACAATGAAAATGTAGTATGATTTGAAATTTTTTATGAGACTTAGCAGAATTTCAACTCATTTCTTATAAAGATACTGTAAATTATTCAATTTTTTATAAACTCATGAAATTGAAAAATTTATAAAATTTCAAT
>JABFQI010000542.1:0-10856 GCA_022816925.1 Trichacis sp. ZL-2020 | reverse complement strand
AATAACCAATGTATAATTTTATCTTTATGATATGAAAAATCGGCAATTATTTTTAAATTACTGACGTTGAAACTGCAAAATTAAATTCGCAAAAAATATTATCTCTGCGAAATAGATCGAAAAAAGAAAAATATTAAGATTTCAATCAAACTAAATGTTAATTTTTTTCGGAAAGGCTTAAGATTAAAAATAACTAACCACACATATGAGACAATTTTTTCAGAATTTATAAATAGGGTTTTCATATAATTTAAAATGCATATTTATAATACTTATCTCGGAAAATTCTATGAAATATAGTGCAATTTAAATTATACTGTTGTAATTGTAAAATTAAATTTATGAGAAACGTTTAAAATAGATATAAGCAACAATAATACGAAGATTTTTTGAAACCTAAACGCAAAAGCTTAAGACCACGAAAAAATATCATAAACAATGTCAAAAATTTCCAAAGTTATTAATTTAAGTTTTCATGTAATCAAAAACAAACGACACATTTTTTTATTGAACTTGATGTATTTTAATGGTTGTCCCAATTAAAACCACATCGGTAATTTTCCTAGATTTGGATCTAAAGCCGGCCAACATTAGAATATGGATTCACAATCGTGACCTTGGGAAATTGCAACCAGTGTTGTGTGAGGGTCACGGCATGAAACTGCGCAGGGAAACGAGCAATCACCCTCGCGTGAAAAAACTACTAGAAGCCGTGCCTTTTATTATGGTAATTACATTATCATGTCCTCAACAACTTCAAATTAATCTATCAGAAACCTTAATAAACCTTTGAATTATTACCAAAATTTAATCATCCTATTAAAAAAATTATTTTTCATCTTTCAATAATATGAGATACATATGACAAAATTGAGCAGGCCACCTCAAAAACCTTACCAAAAATTTATAAAATTAAGAAGATAGAAAACAGGAATTTTTCAGTTATAGTAAAAAGAATAAAAATGACCTTGTAAGATTTTTTTAAAGTTTCTATAAAATGACCTTTAGTTTTGTCTTATATTACAAATTTTATGAGATCTAGTTAGCTTTAATAAGGTTTAAATGAGATGTGGGATTTTAGTATTATTTTGTTTATAAAACTGACTTTAGTTAATTAATCTATTAAAAATCTGAATGAGAATTGTAAATATGTATTACGTAAGTTTAATCACTTACTAAAAATTCCTAAAAAACGTTTTGAAATCATAAAATATGACGAATTTTATCAGGCCATATTATGGAAACCTCACAAAAACCTTACGAAATTTAAAAAAATAGAAAACTTGGACTTCCAAGTTTCAGCGAAGAGAAATAAATGATTTTATAAGGTTCATCTGAAGTTTTTATAAAACGACCTTCAGTTTTGTCTGGTGTTATGAATTTTTATGAGACCTAATTAGTTTTAACAAAGTTTTTAAAAAATACTGATTTCTTGTGTACAGTTTTGTTGATAAAAAAGACCCAATTGAATTAATATATCAAAAATCTCAATAAACTTTTGAATTATTACCAAAATTCAATTAACTTATCAAACCTTCTGAAAACATAAGATAAAACGGAATAATTCACAAGGTTACCTTAAAAAAACCCTACGAAAACCTTATAAAACTACGAAGAACGAAAACTTAAATTTTCAAGTTCTAACAAAGAGAAAAAACTTGACCTAGTGCGATTTATTCAAGGTTTCTAATGAACGATCTTTAGTTTTGTTTGATCTTATGAATTTTTATGAAATCTAATTAGTTTTTATAAGGTTTTGATGGGATGGAAATTTCTTGTGATTGATCGAAATAATGTGTTATACACTCGACTCTCCCAAATTTCACATTCTCGGGAACGCAAAATCTCTCAAATGTCACATGACGCGCTCTCCCAAATTTCAATGGTAGATTATGTGTTTATTGACAGATTTTTATGTTGCAGAGTGCATTTAAAAACTATTCAATAAACGTTCAAATCAAATAGATGAATAAAACAAAAATTTTTTGCATGATTTAATTGAATTTTTCCAAAATAACAAAAAAATTAATGTTTTTTACTCAAATTCGTACAGAAAAGATTAATTATTGCAGTCAATTTTAATATTTTCATGTTTTTTTATGTAATTTCCATATTTTTATGTAGAAAAAGTAAAATAATCATATAAAATTTTTTTGATAAAAGCAGGAAGTTTAGTTTCCATTTGAGAGAGATTTTGTTGACATATGAGAGAGAATTTGATGACATTTGAGAGTGTGACATTTGAGAATGTGAAATTTGGGAGAGTCGAGTGTAATTACTTTCTGTGTTACGTAACGATTTCTATAGTTTGTACATATATTTTTCAGAATCTATATTTCTGGATGGACTTAAGTCGGAGTTAAGCTGTTATTCCAGGAAATAGTCTAAAAGTGGAGTTAAGCGGTTATGCTGATTGATTATAACTTCTTTATTATTACATATTTCGCAATTTTCTTTAACAAAAGTGTTAGACAACAAAAACAGAATGTCGAAACTACAAAAATCTCATTTTCGAAAAAAATGCAGTTAAGTTGTTCTTCTGGGAAACCACAGATATTTACCACAAAATAATAGTCCTCCGTTATTGCGTCGTTAAATTGACTATCTGGAAAACCGAATATTTTTCACTCACACATTCTATTACGATCGAATTTTCCCCCGTATATTCTTTATTTTATTGTATATATCGATTTGTTTATGATTTTAATGCTAATATGTAAATTCATAAAGTTATCCTTTCGTTATCTATTCAAGTGCTCCTGGAAATTATAAACTGTTTGAATAGTTAACACCCCAAAGAATATGCTATAAAATATTTCGAAAAAATTCTGATCTATCCGATATCAGCCCTGAAAATGCACTTTTTCTTAAGAATCACCCACTTACAAAGTAAAATGTAAATAACAATACATCGTAATTTTTGTTACCCAATTAATGATCAATAATTATAATTTTCACATAAAAGAACAACATTCATGCCAGAATTTGCACTCCAAAGAACTTCGCAAGTGATTTCATGAATGACCTCGCTTGGATCCAAAATTTCACCATTCAATCCCGAATTCACGTCCAAAAGTTTTAACCAAAACCCATACAATTTACATATGCACGCGTTAATTCAATTAAACACGAGGCATTATTTAAGGAGTCGTTTTATCTAACAATTAACCAGCACACATCGCGGGCCGGATGTGTACATGGCAAGAATACGAGACTAAATCCCAGCGAGGCTTGGCAAGTTCAGTAACAAGATATCACAGTTGGCAACTGGGATTTCTGGTTGAGCGAAAGCGTACACACGCTCGACTAACGTGTTTCCTGCAGCTTCTCAGAATCCGATACAGCGACGAGAACCGCGAAATTCGTGAATTCGTCATGTGCATTTATCTAGCGATAGACGAAAAACAGGAACACCGCTTGGCGATGAAATCGTAATCGCGCCTCGTAATTTCCTTCCCTATCGAGTCCTGCTCCGAGTTTCCGGGCTCTCTTTATTGAGCCATCGCCTTTTTTTTACACCTCCAGCGAGAGTAAAAAACCGAGAAAAGTCTCGGGAGAGAAAAACCTGGCTACGATATTCTGCCGAACCGCCGGAATGCTCGGCCAGGTTCGCTTGTATTATGCAAATGACGGAGATTCTTCTTTGGGATTTAAGTTTAGTACGCTTAGATTCTTCTTCCCGCTAAGAGAGGGTTAACCAAAGCTATACTCCACACTAAACTCGTGATAGAAATTTATTCGAACTACGCCGTTAGCATTTGGAACGCATCAGAGTCTTCTTTACTTGACTCGAATGTTTGCGTTCGCTTGAACGTCGTTACGATCGTAACATTGTTCGATTTATTCAGCTGTTTCGATGGAATTTATTTGCAAAAAACAATTTTTTTCTCGACTCTGCAGTTTCTGCTTATGCTTCTTATTATGTTTCTGCTAATTGTTTCATGAACACTGGAAAAACTATGTGCGTTTGCTACTTGATGTTGTTTTGTCATCAAACATAATGTGCAGTTCACACTTGTTGATTAAGTAAAATTAACGTGTATCAACACTGAAATACGGCGTGAACGTAATACATGTCTATTAACATCGATTTCTAATGTGCTATCAACAAATGATAATACATAAAAATAAGACTTGAATGTCTACATAATGTTACCATGTGAACATCACATACGTTTTTTGTGGTTAGAACAAATTTCAGTGTTGTTTGGACATATCTGTTTTTTCAGTGAAGAGAAGATTGAATTGGATATTGTTTTGATAATTTTAAAAACTTTATTTGCATGCTGATGAGTGAAAAAGTTGTTGACTTCGTACTTTCATGTTTTATACAACAGAGCAGAAATTGATAAGAGTTTCGTATTATTCGTTTTGAAAGTTTATTCTTAAAAGATGACTTGTGAACTGAATGTTTTTAGAGGAAAAGAGGAGCTTTTACTGATTTGATAACTACTTTACAATTTAGACAGTAAAATGTCGGGGAGGCAAGATAATATTGTTTTATTCATTATAAGCATATTCCTGCATTTTTTATGGCACCGTGCATTACCAAGAACAGTACACTTGCATTCTTTTGTCTGGAAATGAAGAGTCAGAAAAGAATGAAAATATGAGATACAATGAATGTGCATCCCATGAATAAAATTTGAATAAAACTCGGAAGTATTTATTTAATTCTGTTTTAAATGTCACAGCGGTGGTTATTTGTAATTCATGACATTAGTTCGAGAATTTTACTTTCAGATTCAAATCTTGTTTCATCAACGATTAGCCAAATATCGCGATCCAAAGTTTCGGATGAATTTATTATATCGATTAAACGTTACTTTGGTTCGAGTATTTGATAATATTTATTCGAGCGATCGATATGAGTGGGGCAGAGTAATAAATTTGAAATGAAAAATTGGTTTTCCAGGAAGAAAAAGGTGCAAACCGCACAATCAGCTGGATGGAGTTCGAACCTGGGGTGGACGACAATGGAAAAAAGCTGACTTGTAGAGCAGAGAACCCAAACATAGAAGGTCTCTATCTTGAGAAATCTTGGAAGATCAATGTTGAATGTGAGTTCCATTCTTGAAAAACTCTAAATCAAAATCGTGCTATTGGTCCTTTTTTTATTTCTTTTCGTTACAATATAAAATTCATGAATGCAATAAATAGATTGTCAAAGATATTATGAAAAATCTCAAACAAGTCAATAATGTTCCTCGAAAAGATTGCAAATTTTTTCATTACCCAGAGCTTCATTATGTATCCCAGTTGAAATAATAGAAAAAAACTCAATAATCCGAATAGTTGAGAAAATTTGCAGTGAAATAAATAATCCTTCAAGGGAAATACATGCGATTGATTCAATTAATGAAATAATCATTAGAAGCAAAAGACAAAGACAGACTGATTATGAAAGAAATTTAGGTTTCGTTCGATCGCTAAATCTTATAAACGATAGTTTCCTCAATTATTATCAATCAGAAACTTTGGACTAACTTTTGAATGTGGTGATGCGTGAAAAATAATCTTGAGAAAAAGTACTTGATGAAAAAATTGATATTTTCGCTGAAGGAATGATAGATATGCCGCATCTATTCAAGCATTTGAAGCTTTAGGATGAGAAAAGAATTAATGAAGACAAATGGACTGTTTTCTTCTCGGTTTACGGAGACTACCAAGATTTTGTCACTGATAAATAGCTACCTAAGTTTGCTATGCCATTCACCTCGTAATTTGTCATCTACCAAGCTATTATAAACATAATTACTTACTTCCATTCTTTTTTCCTTATCACTCGACGCTTTTATTTTGCGAACTACGTCCGAGTTATAAATTTCGTCGCTCAACATTCCAATAGATTTATCTTTATAATGACTTCCAACATTAATACCATCTATCAATATGAGTGATGTCGACAGGAATCTGAAAAAAAAAAATATATCAACCGAATGCTAAAATATTTCATTATTCACAAATTTCTTGGCTGTGGTATGAAAATAATTGAATAAATATTCAAGAATCATTTGGTTGGTAACTACATGTTTGTTCAAGATTTGCATAAGTTTTTGAGAAGTGAATAAAATAAACACAAAAATTTGTTTATTTGAGAAACGACTTTGTTGACAAACGCAAAATAATTGCGAGTGAATATTAATGCGACGACCACTGAATTTGGATGGACAGTAAACCACGCGATAGAATTTTTTAACTGCTTCGTTTGGAAGAAACATTTGCAAAGAGAAGTAGAAATATTTGCGAACCTGAAAAACGTCGGAAGAACGCGTGACATTCAAACGAAACGAAAATTCCGAAGTGTTTCAATTTCTCCGGAACTTTCACGCTGAGCTTTTACGACACCGAAGATAAATGGAAAAAATGTCGGTCACTCCGACGTCGACGACGCGGAAGTTTCGTGCGAACAATATGAATCAGCCCCGCCCCTCGTATTTTATAATACAGAATTAAACAATTCGAAAGCGTGGACCGAAATCTGAAATAGTTGGAAATGTTCTATTTTCAAAACTAAGAGTATGAAGTAAATGTTCTATCCAATGCGCTTGTCCCTACAAGCAGGGTATCACTAATATTTGTTACGAATAACACTAAGGTTGAAAGTATTGCTAATTAAAAGTATATATTATTTAGTAGTGCATCATTTGATGTATTTTAACTTGAAAAATTCAATTTCATTCTGATACTACAAAATAAAATAAAGCTATTTTCTGCAGATTTTTTTTACTGAACTTTCTGAAATCGCAAATCTATAGATTTTTTTGTAACTTACTTATTATGGAATGATCGATTCTTTTACATTGTTTGCGATGAAAATAGATTAATTAATTTAGGGAACAATTTTTTCTACAAAAAAAAGTATTGCAATCATCGTTCAGAATGAATGAATGTTCTTTTCATGTGGAATAAATACATAGTATGAAAAAATAAATAAATACTGCATAGTCAAATAGTATATTTCGTGGTGAGTGCGAATGGGCTTTTGAGACGAAACGTGAGGATTGCCGCCCGAGCCGAAGGCGAGGGCTGCAACACGTGAGTCGAAAAAGCCTATTCGCACGAATCGCGAACGATATTTTTCGGAACGAAAGCCTCAAAGTCGCGACAAAGTCGCGATTTTGAGGTTAGAGTGATGAAAAAGTATTTTTTGTAACATTTATTCTATAAATTTCTTTTATGATACAGTACATTCAATTTCCTGCAATACATAATACATATACTTACAAATAATTATTTTGTGAAGAAATGAGTGTTAGATCTGACACCAATTTCCTTAGAAAAAAATAATTGCAGTGTTCTTGATTTATAATAAACTCGAGTGATATTGTTTCAATTCCTGATCATTGATTTTGATTCAAAACTTATCACTCGGTTATAAAAGTAATTTTTCAATAAGAATGAAATATTTCCAAGACAATTATAGTTAGCTTCATTGATAATCAATAATCAGTACGTAACCTCACAAGAGGTATCAAACGGTATGCAAAAAGTCATCACGATGATTCAGACTGCAATTGATTATAAATACTTTAAGCACGACGTAAAATACTTCAAATACTATGAAGCCAATTATTATAATTGTGATTAGATATTAATGTATGAAATTTTGACAGTAAACATGAATGGAGACGAAAAAAAATTTTTAAGTGCATATTTCTCTGATCTAAGAAGATATGCTCCATTTTTATATAGATTAAGATAAACTTTACAAGAAAAAAAGATTCAAAAAATAAAAACCATCAATTTTTTATAAAATTGGCAAAATTGCAAAACTTCAAAAATCGGAAGCCACGTGTTGAATTCAATTAATTTTTTTCAAATTTTGGTTTTCGCAGAATATTAGGGTTTCGAAACTTTTAAGGAGGTGAGTCAATTGATGTCTGAAAAAAGTCTAATAAGGACCACCTTAAAAAACATGTTTAATAACCATACATGTGCAACCATACATGGATACTATGGCAACCATGTTAGGTGGCCATAATAACCGTGAGGTAACCGTAAACACTACTTTAAATGACAGCGACAATCATGTTTCATAATGTTAAATAACACATTTGGTAACCCTGGTAACAATTTGCAATATTCATGATAACCATATTTAGTTACCGTAACAGTAACAAACATGTTTGGTTACCATTTCAACTATGTATGGTAATTATAAGTACTATGTTTGGTTACTTTAACGACCATGTTCAGATAGTATGGTAACTATTTTTGGTAATCGATACTACTATGTTTCGTAATCAGTAAAATCATATTCAGTAACCATTACAACTGTGTTTGGTAATCATGAGTACCATATTTGATTACCGTGTCAACAATATTTAGATACTATTGAAACCATGTTCTACAATCATAACAATAGTGTTTGTTAATCGTAGCCAAAATGTTTTCTGATTATGTGTGCCATATTCGGTTACCGTAACCATGGAGTAAATATGGCAACTACGTTTGCTTATCATGTGTAGCATGTTTGGTTTCTACGGCAACTGAGTTTGGATACTATGGTAACCATGTTTGGTGACCATAATAACGTGAGATAACCGTAAAAACTATTCTAGATGACAACGGCAATCGTGTTTCATAATGTCAAGTAACATGTTTGATAACCCTGATAACAATTTCAAATATTCATAACCATATTTAGTAACCATAAGAATCAGAAACATGTATGGTTATTATAAGTACATGTTTTGTTACATTAACGACCATGTTTAGATAGTATAGTAACCATTTGGTAATCACGAGTACTATTTTTCGTAATCAGTATAATCATATTTAGTAATCATTTCGACTATGTTTGGTAATCACGAGCCATGTTTGATTACCATGGCAACAATATTTAGCTACTATTGTAAACATGTTAAATAACAATGGCAATCATGTTCTGTAATCATGAAAATCGTGTTTGGTAACCGTGGCAAAAATTTTTTCTGATCATGTGTGCCATGTTCGATTACCGTAACCATGGATTAACCATGGCAACTATGTTTGCTTATCATGAGTAGCATGTTTGGTTACCACGGCAACAATGTTTGAATACTATCGCAACTATGTTGGATGATAATAACAATAATATTTTATATTATTACATTCATGTTCGGTTATTATGTCAACTATGTTTGATAACCATGATAAGCATGGCTAGTCATTATGGCAATCATGTTTTGTTATAACATTACGGCTATTTTTTGCTAGTGTGTGATTAGTTGAGATTGTTTTTATTCAAATTGCATTAATTTGTATTCAATTTCTTCAACTTTGAGGTTTAATAACAGACGTTAATTCAAAATATTTACTCAGTTCAGAGATATAAACATATCATATCGATGTGTCCTCATAGGAAAACATGTATCTCATAGAGTCCGTTTTAAAACACTCAACTATATAAGGTTTCCAAATTTTTATATGCGTTTTCAAACAGACTTCCCGAAATATGTGTTTTTTATTAGGCCACATCGATGTGCACAACACAGAGTTGAAGATAATCTTATCCAACCACATCAACCGTAATCCAACCGCATTTTCCACATTGACCAAACAATATCTGTAAATTCTACCATCAAAAATTCCTTGGCAAAACTCGAAAAATCTTTTCGGCAACCAAGCTTCTTACAAAAACGTTATGATTCCCGATACCAGAATACAAACATCATGTCAATAAAGTTCGGACTCTAATATCACATTCCGGAAACACAAATAAAAGCTCAATAAAGAAAAAAAAAACTTAGCCGCCCGGAGACATTCGTATCCCGAAACAGAAACGAGCCAAGGAAACGACGATGCATGAATACGATACGGGGAAAAAGTGCGGAATACGGAAAATGACATCACGTCACGTATTCAATTACGTTGACCGTCGCCAGAGAGATCTGAGAAATTACACCACCTTGAAAGTCGACTGCACTTTCATTCCAGTGGACTTCCGGGAAACGAATGTATCTGCGAGAAAGAGAGAAAGACGGATGAAAAGGTCAGGTTAACAGGTCGAGAAAGGTCGAAGCCGTATGGACGGGCGGACGAATAGCCGGGGAAAAAAGGAGCGAATGGGTGTGGAAAGGGAGAAGGAAAGCCGGCTGCCGGGGCGGAAAAGCGAATTGTGAACGTCGGAGGGGGGAGGGGAGAAAGCTTCCGTCATCTCCGTGACACGTAGGTCCTTCCGCGCAAGCTGGGCGCCACTGCCAACGCGTCTTAAGCTCACATCAGACTAATGAAATTCTACGAGGGTAGACCACGTTTCCCGGGTTATATACGCTTTTTCCCTCCCGTTCTGGTTTGCCTCGAGTAATGCAACGGGGAAAGAGAAAAGGCCGATGTACGAGCGGTTTTTTCCGCGGGTATCGAGGCAAAGATGTGCGCGAGATAACAAATTGTGATATTCAGTCGGGTCTGATAATTAATTTCAATGGAAGACCCAGTGAGAAATTCCAGTAGTCTTCCAATAAAGAGGACTTATCCGACTTTGGCTTATTACTGGATTCCAACGTTGGTTAAGAAATGTTGGGATAATACTATTATTATTGTTTTTCAATACTACATAAACATTGCGATTTTCATTGGGATTGTGAATTTATAATATATGGTTCGTAGTATACATCTGATCATTTCAAGTTTATTGTATGTACATCAGACATATATTTTTAATGCTGAAAAAAGGTTACATAGAAGCTCTTTACGTTAATGTGATGATAATTTCATGTGTCAAAAATATTTTCAATTAAGAAATATTTATTTTCATAGCATCCACTAGTACAAGATTCAATTGCATTTTCTGAAATTGATTATACATTAAAGTATCATTCTAAACGTTTCAAAGTGACGAAGACTTTTTTGTTTTTAATTTCAATAGTTTC